>PVLD010029459.1:0-18055 GCA_004027595.1 Dinomys branickii
GGACTTTCCCACGTCTCACCCCGGCAGCCTGGTCCGCCCTACCACATCTCCCCCGGCATCTCAGAGAAATACGCCCAGTTTAAACTTCCCAGCCGAGGTTCCGGCATTCACGCTCACCAAGTCTGTCTCGAGCTGGTGGTGTTTATTAAGGAGGTTCGCTCCCTTGCTGCTCACCCGGTCGCCATCTTCCCCGGATCTCGGGAGTATGTATATTTTCAAAATCTGGGTCCTTCTTATCCATGAGGAAGGGATATCTTTCCATTTTCTGATATCCTCTTCAATCTCCTTTTTCTAAGTATTGTAATTTTCAGTGCATAGATCTTTTACATCATTTCTTACATTGATTCCTAAGTATTTTATTTTTTGGATGCTATTGTAAATGGTGTAGTTTCCCTAATTTCTCTCCCAGTGAGTTCATTGTTTGTGTACAGGAATATTACTGATTTTTGATTGTTGACTTTGTTTCCAGCTATGCTACTGAATTTGCTTATTAATTATAGGAGTCTTGGTGGAATTTTAGGGTTCTCCTATATAGCATATCATGTCATCTGTGAATAGTGATAATTTCACTTCTTCCTGTTCCATCCTTATTCCTTTTATTTCTGTCTCTTGTCTAATTACTCTGGCTAATGTTTCCAGAGCTCTATTGAATAGGAGTGTTAATAGTGGACATCCAGGTCTTGCACCTCATTTTAGAGTGAAAGCTTTCAGTTGTGATGAATTAGTATGATGTTGGCTGTTGGTTTGTCATAGATATCTTTTATCAGACTGAGGTACAGATAATCTATTCTGATTTTCTGTAGGGTTTTTATCATGAATGAGTGTTGGACTTTGTCAAAAGCTTTTTTCGACATCTATTGAGATGATCAGGGCTGGGGATATAGCTCAGTGGAATAAGCGCTTGCCTAGCAACCGCAGGGTCCTGAGTTCGATCCCCAGTACCGCAAAAAAAAAAAAAAAGAGATGATCATGTGATTGTTGTCCTTGGCTCTGTTGATATTTATTGAATTGCATATATTGAACCCTCCCTGCATTTCTGAGATGAATCCCACTTGGTCATGGTATATAATATTATAGATGATTTCCTGCATTCTGTTTCTAGTATTTTATTGAATACTTTTGCATCTATATTCATTAAAGAATTGGCCTATGAAAATTTCTCTTTTTGTTTGGGTGTTTCTTTAGTTTTGGTATCAGGGTAATACTTGCCTCCAGGAATATTCCTGAGGGAATATTGCTTTCCTTTCAATTTCATTAAAGAGTTTAAGCAGTATTGGCACTAAGTCTGCTCTAAATTTCTTGTAGAATTCAGCAGTGAATTCATCATGACTTGGGCTTTTCTTATTACATTGTCAATCTCATTATCTAATATTGGGTTTTTAAGAATTTTTATATCTTCTTAGTTGAGCTTTGATAATTCATATGTATATAGGTATCTGTCCATTTCTTCTGTGTTTTTCATCCTATGAGACTAAAGATTTTCCAAGTAGGTATTGATGATCTTCTGAATTTCCACAGGATCTATACAGATTTTACCCTCATCATTCCTCAATGCATGCGTTTGAATCTTTTCTTTCATTTTTTAAAAAATAAGATTCACTAAAGTTTTATCAGTTTTTATTCTTTCAAAGAACCAACCCTTCAATTCATTAATTGTTGTATTGTTTTCTTAATCTCCATTATGTTAATTTCTGCTTTGATGTTTATAATTTCTTCCCTTGTCAGAATTATAAGGCCCCATGGACTTTGGGCTTTTCTTGTTCTTGTTTTTCTAGACTTTTGAGGGGCAACATTAGGTTTTTTATTTGTGTTCCTTCTGTTTTCCTGATATGAGAATTCACCACTATAAATTTGTCCCTTAGAAATGCTTTCATTGCCTCCCTTAAGATCCAATACGTTGTATCTGCTTTCTTGTTTAGTTACAGGTATTTTTAAATTTCTTCTTTAATTTTATCTATGACATATTGGTTGTTCAAGAGGGTGTTATTTAATTTCCATGTGTTCATGGAGTTTTTGCAGTTTCTTGTCCCATTAATTTCCAATTTCATTTCACTGTTGTCAGGTAATATGCACAGGATAATTGTAATTCCTTTGAATTTACTTAAGTATGCTCTATGTTTTAGTAGATGGTCTATTTTAGAGAATATCCCATGTGCAGCTAAGAAGAATCTGTATTCTAATGATGTTGGGTGGAACAGCTGAAAACATCTACTAAACCCATTAGTTCACAGGTTTGGTTCAGTTTTGATATTTCTTTGATTATTTTTTCTAGTTTATCTATCTCTTTGTGACAATGCAGTATTAAGATCTTCTTCTATAATAGTATTATTGCTTATTTGATTTTCCACGTCTGTTATTAATTATCTTATATAGTTGGTTGCTCCTGTATTTGGTCCATACATATTTATGGTTGTTATCTCTTCCTCTTGAAATTTTCCCTTAACAAGTGAGTAGTGACCTTCTTTATCACTTTTCATCACTCTTGGTTTGAAGTTCACATTGTGTAAAAACAGAATAGTTACCACTGCTTTTTTCTGGGTTCCTGTTGCACGAAAGATTGTTTTCCCTCCTTTGATTTTCAGTCTATGAATTTCTTTTTGAGTTAAATGTGTTTCTTTTACACAGCATATTGTTGAATCTTGTTTCACAATCCATTCTGCCAATATGTTTCCTTTAATTGGCGAATTAAAGCCATTTACATTTATAGTTATAATGTATATATATTGGCTCATTTTTGTCATCATATTTTCCTGCTGTTGGTTCTCTTACTTTCCCTTCTGTTTGATTGCTTGCCCTACCTGGTGGCTTCTTTCTGTTGTTTTTCTTGCAATTGGGGTCATTTTTATCTCTGTCTAGAATATCTTTCAGTACTTTTTGTAAGGTTGGTTTTGTGGTCATGCATTTCTTCAGTTGTTCTTTGTTTTGGATATATCTTATTTTTCCATTAATTTTGAAAGGTAGTTTCGGAGGGTACATCAATCTGGGTTGGAAGTTGTTTTCTTCAGGACTTGAAATACTTCACTTCAAGCTCATCTTGGGTTGAGGGATGTGTTGAGAAGTCTGCTGTGATTCTGATGGGATTTCCTTTATAGGTGATCTTTTTCTTTTCTCTAACAGCTTTTAATATTCTGTTCTTATGCTGTATTTCTGGGCTCTTGCATATTGTATGTGTTGCTGTAGTTTTCTTTTGAACACGGCTATTTGGAGTTCTATATGCTTCATTTATTGTATGTCAAATTCTTGATCCACACTTGGGAATTTTTTTCCTTTAATCCTGTGGAGAATTTTTTATGGCATTAGTGCTGTCTCCTTATTCTTCATTGACCCCAATCAATCTTATAATATTCATTTTAATTTCATCTTGTAGCTGTTGGATTGCTTTTCAATGGCCTCTTGCTATTTTTAAGATACGTCTTTTCATGAATGCTAGCTTCAATTCTGTCTTCAAGATCTGATATTGTATCCTCTCTTTTATTCAATCTCCATACTTTCAATGGAGGTTTCAATGTCTTGGATTTCTCTTTGGATCTGTTCCATGGATTCCATTTCTTTCCTATGTTGGATAATTTTTTTATTTCCATCGTTTTACTAAGATCATCTATTTTTTATCTGATCTTCTCTAATATCTTTGATTTTAAGCATCATTTATTTTTGTACCTGAGAGTTTATTTTCTCTATGGCCTTTTCTATTTGCTTCTTTCTCTTCTGTTGCTATCATTTAAGAAAGTTCCATTGTTTGATTTACAATTTCATCTATCTCATTGTGCTTCATGTTTGTTGATGTTTGTCCTCCACGTAGGCTGGTGGTCTTGGGTTACATTTTGCTCCTGCATCTTGTTACTTTCTATTTTTTTAAATTTTATTGTATGTTGGTGCTTGCTGATTTCTTATGATAGCTTCATCAGTAGTATTGAAGCTTCCCTAGGAGGTTTCTGTTTTTCAGGGGAGTCCTCTAGATGTTGGTGACTTTTTTATAGTTATCCCAAGAACCTACCTTTCTAAATTGTAAAAGATGCAAAGTTCCTATCTGGATCAGCACCTAACCCTTTGGTACTGTATTGTGGTGGTGATTATGAGCCCATGGAATCACAGCATTATCATCGGGAGAGAAAAACTGATTATAACATGTATGACATCATGGTTAAAGTAGTACAGTTAATAATAACAATAGTCTCAAGTACAGCTTAATTACAGGCAAGCTATGGAAACAACCTGCTATCTCCAACCACAGGAGCACACTCTAAAGTTATATAACAAAAGCAAACATATACCATGTACCTGTATGCAATGATTTTCCCCTTAGTGCACATCTACAACCCTTTTGTGTGAGGGGAGGGTTTAAGATGGACAGAGGACAGGATAAGTGATGGATGAGGTTGAACACAGTAGAATCAAGGCTGGAGGTCAAAGGAGGATCATCCAAATTTTGGGAAACTGGAGGACACAGGAGGGAAAGAATGAAATAGAATGTGAAAGAGTAGTCAGAAAGGGAAGAGACAATGTTTACTCACTTGAAAATTTAAACTCAAAAGTAGTTGAGGAGAGAGAGAAAGAGGATCAATAGAAGAAAGTGAAAAAGATAGGTAAGAAACCTAAACAGTGAAAAAAGAAGGAAAAAAGAGAATGGAAAAGAAAAGAAAGAAAAAAATAGACCTGAGAACCAGAGGAAAAGGAAGACAAACAAAAATCTAATAACAAAATCCACAAAATACAAGATAAAACAAGATGACTTCCAACCAGACAGGAGAGGAACAGCAAGTCAGAAAAACAAGAGAGAATAAAAGTAGTAAAATACCTCTGGTGTTTACAGTTCTGCAATAATGTCCATGTCAGATCCCAAAAATGTGTTATGTGCTCCAGCCAAGTTTGCCACCGGCATTGTCCTGGGTATGGAACTGATCTTGACCTCTAGTTGGGGGGATGGGACTAGTCCTCTGTTAGTGGAGTTCTCCAGAGTCCAACTGCTGGCTCTTCACTGCTACTTCAGACACTTCCACGTTGCTGGTCTTGCTGATTACTCTGAATGCATGGATGGCTGTCCTGAGTCTTGTGGGTTCCAGTCAGTCAGCCCATCAAAAGCATCTGTCCAAACATACTTATAAATTAGTGCAATATTTGAAATAGTTGCACAAGGTTGTAGATGTTCTGGATTTTAAAAAATTCATATTACTCAAGTTTATAGTTTGAGCAGCCTTAATCTAAAAATTCAAAATCCAAAATGCAGCTGAGTATGATGGTGCACATCTATAGTCTTAAAATTTGGGAGGCTGAGGCAGGAGAATTTCCAAGAGTTAGAGGTCAGCCTGGGCTACATGGTAAGCTCAAAGCCATTTTGAACTCCATCATGAGACCTTGTCTCAGAGAAACAAGGAAACAAATAAATAAACAAACTAATAAACAAACAAACATGGAAAATTCTCCAAAGTCCAAAATATTTTTAGGAGTGACAGTGCCACAAATTAAAAATTTTACTTATGACCTCATGTGACAAGTCACATCCAAAAGGCAGGTGTATTACAATATTGTATAAAATTTCTTTCAGTGTATAAATTGTAAATGAAATACAAATAAATTTTTTATTTAGATGTGGGTCTCAACTTCAAGATATCTTATGCATATGGCAAATATTTTAAAATCTGAAAAAAAATCAGAGACAATTTTGATCCTAGATATTTTTTGGACAAGAAATACTTAACCTGTTTAGAAAATGTGATTAAAAAATACAGTGGATGTCTTAATTTGAAAGTTTATTGCAGTGAAAGACACACTGCCATTAAACCTCTTCAAAACCCTCTCCCTTGCTTTGAATACCCTCATGTCATCATTCTTGCTATTTTGTGAAGCATTTCTGGGAGTCTTATTTCCTGAATGTCTTTTGCTGTGCTGTTGTGGCAGCCACAGTGCCCTGCACCAGTTAAAAATGTTTACGTTTCATGGCTATATTGACTTTGGGGAAGAGCTAGAAGTCAAATGGTGCCGGATCCAGTGACTCAGGCGGAAGAGCAAATGCTGTAATGTTTTTATGAACCTACCTTTTCACTGGATGGTGCTTGGTAGCAGTACTCACCATATTTTTAGTCACACTCCATTAAGATACTCATGAAAGGACTTGCAGAGCTGCTTCGCAAAGTGCCAAGAATGGTGAGTGTGTCTGAAATGAGGAGGAGTATTTTCAGGAGGATTAATGATGATGTATCTTTTCTGTAATAATTTAAAAAATTTAAACGTTCTCTGTATACTTTCACCACTCCTTGTATATGCTAGTTTCTAAGCTTAAAAATCATAAAATATGTAAAGAGCAATGATCTTTCACATTATTAAATGGATCTACATACTGGTTTAAGAGATGAAAAAGTTGCCAGGTAAATAGTAGCTATGCATATGATGAAATAAAGAATATTTTCTAATAATAATAATTTGTTATATACCACTATTTTTTGAGGGGGCAGGGTCTCACTATGTAGCCCAGGCTGGCCTTGAACTCATGGCAATCCTCCTGCCTCAGCCTCTCTGGTGCTGGGATTACATGTGTGCATCATCACACCTAGCTCTTAAATATCACTATTGTAATGTTTGAGCATGAATGTCTTATCCATTTCTAAATTTAGTTATTGCATTAGCAATTTGAGAATTCTATATCTATGCTTCAGCAGTGCAAAATTTCTTCAAGCTGGAATTAATAAAAATATACCTAAAAACTGGAGCAAATGGAGCGGGTTTGACTAAATTGATATTACTGCCAATAAAACACCACTAATACAAAAATCATGATTTTAAAAACATTATTATTGATATACTAAAAGCAAGAAAGTAAAGTGTTCTGGAATAAATATATGCTAACTTTTAAATTATATCTCTTTATTTCATTTTCCATCCAAACATTATTGACCTATGCACAGACATACATGATAAGAATTAAATTCACCCATTTTTCGTATTTTTCCAAATTTTAGTTACATAAAAGTTATAGATTTTCACATATTTTAATTTTTTAAATCATCATAAAGATGTGTTTGTCAAGGTAAGAAACTAGAATACATTTTATCTAACTGATTACTAAGTTACCTTTTACTTTTACAATAATTGGACATATAATATGTGGGCTCCCCTTTATTACTACCCCAAGTACTGAAAATGTGAGGGGTGAGCCTGAAGTCAAAGCCTAGGATTGTGAGTTTAGGAAGTAATTGCATACTTTCCTGGAAATGAAAGTTCACTGTCTATCTAAAAATAATATCTTTACTCCTCAGTACATTTGCCCGCCATTCAGCAAATGTAAAGCACCACAATAAAGATATAAAGACAGTCACTGACAAGTGATAAAACAGCGACTTGGAAACACATGACTGACATGCATAACATGCCAGTTCCTTCGGGAAGGCATCCCTGACCATAGGTCTATGTTCTCTATGAGTTTTATTCCCTAATTTATCTCCATGAAGCAGAGTAGAACAGTAAGTGAATTTTCTAAACTTACTCAGGAAATCTGATTTTGAATCTTGGTTCTGTCACTACCTATGTGATCTTGGATAAGTCAGTCACATAGACGAACTGAGCTCATTTCCATGCCAGTAATATGGAGTTAGAAGTCTTGTCTTAGAAAATGAGTAGAGTTGTTGTGTGGGTGGAAATATACGAAAAGGAACACAACTAAGAAAGCCTGGGAAACTCTTCAAATTAGAAAATACTATCTATGCAAGTGTAGGATGGTGAAGCTCTTGGAGTCAAGTTCTCTGACTGTGACACTTTACTCCAGGGTTATGTGACATACTCCATATGGTCAGTATGGCAAACGGAGGAATTCATAGTGCCGTGGAATTATGCAACATTTTCATGTGAATAGAAAATTTTTTGGAAACTACTTTACTAAGCTATCTTGTTTAGTAAATTGGATATCTACTTTTTAAAAAAATTGGAATTCCATATTAAACTATAGGAAGAAAGAAAAAGGAAAAAAGAAAGAGATGTATTTCATTTTCCCGTCTCCAAATTGTGTAATTCTATCACCTTCCAAGATGCGGTCAAAATTCATGTTTGAGCAAATACCTTAATGAGCAAGTGAAAAATATTTTATGCAATTAGAGAGAGGAAAGCATCAAACTTGCAGTCACAACAAGCTAGCAGTCTTTATTACTTTTGTAATGGCAATTCTGAGTTACCTGTGTATTTACTCTATCTCCCATATGTATCTGTAAGAAGAGGCCATAAGGAGCGCTTGGCTGATATGTTCTTGTTTTTTTTTTTGTTTTTGGTGGTACTGGGGATTGAACTCAGGACCCTGTGCCTGCTAGGCAGATGTTTATTCCACCGAGCTATATCCCCAGCCCCTCGCTTGGCTGATATGGAAGTGAAAAATAACCCCCAAACATTAGTGGCTCAAACCCACAAAGATTTACTTCCATCTCACAGAGGTTTATGTCCAGGACCTAGTCGACAGAGCATCTGCTATTGGCTGATTTTCCTGCCAGAGGGAAAGAGAGTTCAGCAGAGTCTTACATCAGCTTTGAGCAGATGGAACCACCCCAGATATATTATCCATTACCTCTTCTCACCTGCACTGGCTGGGTAATCACATGGGCTCATTGCTCAAAGAATCAGAGAGGTCTGTGGGCCAGACAGGGAGGAATCAGAAGGACAGTAGTTTGTGGGTGTGACCAATGACTATCAGGCCATTGCTGTTTGCTTGAGGGAATAGCGTGACTCCTCAAAGCCCAGCCAACACTGATCAAAAATTGTGCGGATGACTTAGTGTGATTTTTGTTCTCAGTCTGGGTCAGTTTCATTCTCCTCATTTGCTCTCCTCAATCTGTCTTATTAAAACTTGCTAGTCTGTCATAAGAATTTATTCCTTATGCTAATTCAAGCCAGAATTGAGGGCTCCCTTTTAGAATGTAAAAAAGCAGTAAGTATATAACTTTAGTGTATCCATCTGATGGTATGGGGAACTGGTTGACTGAAGGTTCTTGACAATGAAAAAGGTATTTATGAAAGACGCTCTTCCCACACTGCAGAGAAGAGATGTCTGCTTTATTATAGTCCGGGCAGGTCCTGATCAGCAACATGGGGATATACAGGGCTGTATACCACGTGGGCCCCCACAATCGCAAGCGCTGGGTTAGTCAGTCACGTGATCTATTCCCGTCTGTCTTAGGAAACAGGCCTCAAGAGTGCTAGGTTTGGGACGCTTCCAGCACAAAGTGGCAAGGTGCTTGCTGATCTACGGTTTCTCTGGTTCCCAGTACAAATCAAATTTCTTTTCTGATTGATGTATAGGAATTAAAATACAATTTCTCTGGAACATTGAAACATGTTTCACATTATCTTTGAAAACATCTCACAAAAATATATTCTAGGTTGTTTTCTAATTATGCAATAAAATCACTCCTCGCTCTGGTATGTTGGTTAAAAGTCAAAACAGATTGTATTTGAATACTGCTATACACATTTAACATGCAAAAGCTGTTTTCATCATGATAATTAGACATTAAATTGTGATTTATATTGTTAAATACTGATTTGGAGCTAATTCAGTAACAGTCTGGAAATTTCGAAGTACTTTAGGATATTATGTTATATTGATATATGCTCATAAGATATCACATTTTCTTTTTCTGTTCCCAACTTTATGTTTCTGTTCCCAGCTTGCTTATGTTGAGTAGGTAATGTGTATATGTAATTCAAATACTACACATATAAAAACTTTTGTACTGAAAAATAAGTATTTTTTCTATTTTTGTTCATTAATCCTTGGATTCTTGCCCAAGGAAATAACAATTGTTATAAACTTACTGTGCTTTCTTTCAAAGATAGCTGCTTGCTGTGAATTTTGAAGTGTGTGTGTTTGCTTATTTGCTCTTACCTTTTGTGTTTTTAATTTAACAGTCTACATTAGAGTTTGTTTCATATTACCATGCATACAACTGTTTTATTCATATAGTAACTATTTAATATTCTATTATACTATCTATTATAATTAATTTAACTGATTCTCTGTCAAAGGGCATTTATGTTATTCCTTTTAATTTTACTATTTAAAAAATCCTGAAAATTATATTTTTAGATTTTCTTTCTTCACACATGTGATTTTGTTGCTGGATACAATTCTATAAGTGAAATGACTAGACTGAAGGCTGGTTTTCTTAACAGAGATGTCATTAACATAAGTTTAAATTTCAGAACTGCGTGACATGAAACTGGAGCATTTTATTTCCTCTATGGTTACACATGTATTCACTCAATTGTCCAGCTCTAAGCTAATAGTGAAATAAAACCTATGTTCAGACCTTAAGGGATTTAAATACTGTGGATAAAATGGCAGTCATGTTGAAAATACATGTGTAGAAAAGCACTTTCACATCAACTTCACAAGATTTGTTCATCAACCCTAAAATTGAATTCAAAAGAAATACCCAAATGTTCTTTCATATGCATATGTCTGGACATAGAGAATGCTTTGATTGTAGAAAGTTATTATACTTTTCTTTTCAAACCAAATGCATTTTCAAGTGAAGTTCTGTAAAAATATGACTAGGTATAACCTTGTCAAACTGCCAGGGGGTTTCATTAACAGCTGACAAAGTCAAATCAACGATTTGTTTGGTTAAAGGGCCCCCTGAAAAGCTGAGTGTAACCCAGTTCGCCATCATGTGAATGCTTATATCTAAGTAAGCTCACTGAGTACTACTTTAAACTAGAAAATACTTGTTCAAAACTTCCAAAAAGAAAATCTGGATCCTGTAGAAAACCTTACATGATTAAGGATGGCTAAAGAGGCTGTAAGTAGTTCATGGGACAACATTAAAAATCCCTTTTCTTCTAGAAATAAAGGGTGCAGTTTTCCAGAGCAGCACAAGAAGGGTTAAACTATCACTCCTTCCTGATAATTTCATATCACTTCTATAAGATTGCTAAATGTCAAAAAGTGTTTATTTTTTTGCTCACAGTATAAAACTGAACATACTGTGAGACATAAGGTAGCAGGTGTCTTGGCTCTAAACTCTCAAGTCTGTGGGCATTCTGTTGTAACAGGTGCTCCAAAAAATTTGAACAGATTTTAACCAGAGCTGTATGGGCTTTTTAATTAGCCTGGTTATTCAGCATGTGTAAAAAGCATTAGGTATATACTTAAAACATCATAGGGTCTGAAAAACAAATGTTTCACATAGTCACTCTCTCTTCCTGGCTTCTCTTTGCGTTCTGCTATTACATTTGATGTATGTGTTTCTTTTATCACAGAATTTCCCCAGTGGAGGCAAAGTATGACAAAGAATGACCAATGATAATAATAATAGAATAGGAGACCCAGAAAACTTCCCTGTGGTTACAGACACACTGTACACTTTTCACAGAATACCCAACAAAAGATCATCTTTTCATAGCATAGAAATTGATTTAAAAAAATCTTCCTGGTAATATTCAATTTATCAGACATGAATTTTTAAAATGAGCTATTCCAGGAGGCCTAGACTACTTCCCCATACGCATCAAGCACGAGTTCTCTTTTCTGTAGGAATAAAAAGTGACAAAATCAAAGTCAATTCCATTTATCTTTTAGTTACTCTTTTAGATTATTATGTTAACATAGATGTTAATTTAAGACTATCTTTTTACTTCTGTGTTTAATGCTAATACTTCATTTGAGGATCCAACTTTGCAGCATTAATTCATTAATCTAAAAATATTTACTGAAAAACATTATATTGAGTGTGTGTGCATGTGCGTGTGCAAATGTGTATCATATAAAGGGCTAGAATATAGTTATCTGTTAGAAAACAGTACAGTTAAAATATATGTAAGTTATGAAACAATACATTTGACATCTTAGGGGTATATTGTAAACAAAGTCCACTATGGAATTTGAAAGAATGGGGAGATCTATATTTAGTGAAACTGAGGCAAGTTTCCCTAAAGCTGGTGACATTTAGTTTTGGTTGTGAAAGTGGAACAGAATTTTGAAGTGATGGTAGGCGTTGGCATTTGGAGCTACACCACAGGCACAAATGAAAGTACATCAGAGGTTGTCGAGTCATTAACTATAATTATCTTAAATGTTATTGGGGGAAATGTTTCACTTTTCAGGCACACAGATGTAATTTGTCTAAACCGAGCGAGTAAAAGGGCACTGATTGCACATGGTTTACAGTGTCCAGTGCCGGGGCTTTACCCTTTGCCTCACTCATGTTTACAGCAACACTGTGAAATGCGTCACTACACCTGTTTTATACATGCAGCTCCTCGGGATCAGATAAATTAAATTAAATAGCTTCCTAGAAGTCATGTGATAAGATTAGTATTTGGACGCAGACTCGTGTAGTACCATATCCCCATAACACTATCTCAGCCCCTTAGTTTCAAAGATAGAAGAAATTTTGTGTATGTGTGCTGTTTTTAATTTCATGGGTCCTTCTTTGGATATAACTCACTTATTCTCATTAGGGGCAAAACCTGGTTCTTGGAGGGGAACAAAACTTATATGCTTTATGAATTAACTACGAAAATATGTATGACTATATTTTAGGTTAGAGGATGATGAGAGAGAAAGAATAAGACCTTAATAATGAAAACCAGATTGAGAAACACTGTTCTAACTCAAGTTCCCTCACTTTTTAGGGAGCAGATACAGAAAATCAGACAGTAAAACTGACTGCCTCAGTCCTACAGTGGAGTATATGTTTGTGTGCACCTTAACAATCTGCTAATTTTTAGTGATCAAAGGACAGATGAACCACTTATCACTTTTCCAAGCTGAACAATCTCATGATATCTTCCGTTCTGAGTTCTTCATGGGCGTGTAGGTGGCCTTGTTCCTGTATTCACTTCACATGTAGGCTCCATATAACTAACTTTCAACTTGGATGCCAACAGGGAGTGAACCTTGGACTACATCATGCAAGGTCTTGTGCTTGCGGTGCTCCTGCAATACACCTAAGAAATAGGAGGTGCTCACACTTACAAATTAATGCACTGATATTGGCAGTAGCAGAACAAGGCTCAGATGAACTGAGAACTGTCTTTTAAATCATTAAGTATTAAGCTAACTTCACATGGAAAGAAGGAAACTATCACTTTGTGGCCGTCAGACATCTGCTATTATGCTAAAAGTGGTCAGGGGTCTGGAAGAAAAGTCTGGCATGCAGCAGAGCTTTTATTGTGGGGTCAAGGGTTCTACCGGGTCTCAAATTCTGTTGCTACTAGTGATCTAAGAGGTAGTTCCCAGCAAGGGGTTTGTTTGAGGCTAGCCAAGGGGTTTACTATTAAGGAATAAGCATTATAAAGACCTGAAATAGTTTTATTTATACTCTCCCTACACACCAACACATGATTCATTAAATTTGTCAAAGACAGAATAGTTCTAAAACTATCAACATAAATGATTCTATCAGATTTATTTATTCTTTGAAGTACTGTTAATTGAACCCAGAGTCTCACACATGCTAGGAAGTGTTCGACCACTGAGTTACATCCAGGCTTTTAACTTTTGTGCATGTGATACTTTCACATATTCTCTCTTCCCTCAAATAAAAATATAGTAAAATGTTTTTGTTACACAGTTTTTTTAGGTCTCATTCATTCCCACTGACAAGTGTTGTTACTTCATTTGTATCCTGAAATCTCTTTAAGACTAAAAGACAAAAATGAAGATATGGTCTATTATGTACAATCTCCCATACTTTTTTCCTTTAATAGTTTTCTTGGAGATAATCTTTATTGATAAGTGAAGAACTTCCAATGTGTTTTTTCTCTTTAAGGGATGGATAATATTTCATGCTATGAATGTACTTTATTTAACTATATTCTCATTGACTGACTTTTGGGTTGTCTGAAGTTTTGTTCTATTATGTCATTCTTCAATTAATAACATTTGTGTTAAAAATAGATACATACGCTTGTCATTAGGATATATTTTCAGACTTGAAATTTCTTTGGGCCTAGAGTTTATATACTTACAATTGTGGAAAGTTTTGTTCAATTGTCCTATTTGGAAGTGTACCTATTCATACGTATGGCAGATATTTATGAGCGTCTGCTTCTTTGTAAATTTATAAAGAATGTGTTAACAAAGCTTTTACTTTTTTCCAGGTTGAGAGAAAAAATGATATATCACTGTAGCTTTCATTTTCAGAGCTCTGATTCTTCATTTCAATGTGTTTAAGGCCAGTTTTTAAAATGTGAATCGTTTGATCACATCCTCTGCAATACTGCGATTTTTTCTTATTGATGTCACAGGCTATTTATTATAGAATCCCTGACACAATGCTGCAGATGTTTATTCCCTTTTGACATCACTGACTTTAAATATAATTCAAGTCATTCGAGTGTATAATTCAAGTCTTATTTTTAAAATTTGCTAACTTGAGTTTAAATTGCTGGAAAAGATTGCTTCACATAAGTCCTTATACCATTTTCCCATGTTACGAACAAATAAGCATGTCATGTGTGGGAAAACGACATATACGAGAAGAATAATGCCTGTTACTGGTATTCTATTTGTTTTGCCTCAGAAAAGCATCGCCTTTTCAGTACCAGCTGCTTGAGCTGGGGTAGTGGTAGTTTTGTCATTTATGTGTCTACTGTTTCTTAACAAATAAATGACAGATACAGGAAAGTCAGCTTTCTAATCCTGCTCTGTATAGCCAATTGCCAATTAACCAAGAAACCTGAAAATGTTGTGTTCAGCACTTGGCAAGTACCTAGCATTTAGGGTTTGAAAAATAAATATTTATTTATTGTGTTTAAAGCTTTTTGTTGTAGTTCGTGGAATAGCAGGCATCTCCATTTTTGGCTGGCGTTTATCCATAGGGGTTGGCTAAGGAGTTTCCCTGCTTGGCTTATTTTTATTACATTGAATTACAAGAAATTGCCATATTATAGGTCAAAATGGTTCACCGTCGACAATTTCATGTGGCTCAACCTACACCTAAAAGCTGGGTGCAGTTAGGATTCAACTGTCACCGCAAGAAGCTGTCGCGCATTCAGCACAGAACCGACAGGAGTCTCTGGTATCCCCCGCCTGTCTTTGTGTAGGAAGTTATTGGGCATTTGGGGGCTCTCCTAGAGAAGCTAGGACTGCAGTAATCAGTAGTCACCACAAGAGGGGGCATTTCTCTTGAAAATGTGAAGATGCTAAAGGCTTCGTTTAGGGACAGAGATTGAATGCTGGGGCCTTGACTGTCACGGACGAGACCCCAGCAGTTTTGGATCCGGTTACCTCGTTGGCAGTGCTGAGTCCAGGCAATTCAAAATAAGAGGCTATGATAACTACAGCAAGTCCATCTTTCGAATCCACAGTTGTGGATTCGGTGTCTTTTACACATTTCCCAATTAGATTGTTCTCTTTCATTTCTAAGATAAAAAGATTTTTCACGTGTGAACAAGGAAGTGCCGATTGTCCTTGGAATTGTTTTGAGTTCTTATAGTCCAGAAATGAATAATCTGGTCGTGGATCTTGCATAGTTTGTGTGTATTCTACAAAATCACATGTAAAACTCAGGAGAACACAAAACATAGGCTACATTTCCCAGCTGAGTGATATATGCTATATGGGATCCTGGCTGCCATGCTGAAAATTCATGGTACACTGTCGATAGGCCCTAACGTTAGGCAGACAATGAAAAGCACTTAGCTTGGCCCTGGCACACGTGCTAGGTCCCTTACTCCACAGGTCATGTGGCTCTTGGTGAGCAGGATGCTTGTCCTTTGTTCAGCTCTGGAATTTGCTCTGATCAAGAGATGTCTGGGCTTTAGCTTGTGGAGTCCATGCGGCAAACGGGTGAAGGATGGGGGGATCGAGAGTTCTGCGGACGACTGTCCCAGGCAGTCCCTGTGGGTGAGGAAACCCTGCAACTCCCAAGCCCCCTACGTGAGACCATACATGGTCCTATAGAAATTGCCGAACTAAACAACTTCTTAGAAAATTAAGCAACAGGAAAAAAGAGACAAATTAACACGACGAATTGTGATCTTCTGACATTTTGCCTTCCGGGCCTTTCAGTGTTCTGTGTCTGAAGTCAATTAGAATTCAGGGATTTAGTTATTAAGCTGCTATAACCTGATAGATCATAGACAGGTAATTATTTCTCTTCTGCATGCCATTTCTCCTAAATCCCCACAGATAGCCACAGTAACCAGGGTGTCTTTCTGTGGTGGTTTGAGACTGTCTTTCCTTCATCTCCAAAATAAGCCATCATGTTTTCATTTATTATTCTAAGAAAGAAATATGTTTTTATTTATTTATTTATTTATTTATTTATTCTTTGTTTTATTTATCTTTTCTTTTTAAAAGTAAAAGAATGAAAACATAATAACAAACAGACAGCTATTTACAAAGTAGCACAAGAATAGTACAAGCAATACTGAATTACAGACAAGGTGACAGGGAATTAACAATGGTTGTATTACACACTGATAACTTCAAAGTGGTTACTCAGGAAAACAAATAGAGACATGCAAGATTGATCAAATAATTAATCATTAACTATTCCTTTCAATAAATAAGTCAGTAGTACAACTATGTTAGCTACTTTGCGTATACATATATACACATAATTTTCCCCTTCTTTCTTTACTCTTTTCCCTCATGCCAGTTGCTCTATACTTTTGAGCAGTTTCCTTTCATTTCACAATGTCTATCATACCTCCTAATTTTTATTCACTCTTACAGGTTCTTACACTAGTGAGACAATACATTGTTTACACATGCAGGTCTGATATTTCATTTATGAGTATGGTCTCTAATTGTGACCATTTACCTATAAAAGCCTTGAGTTCATCTTTCTTTGTAGCTGAGTAATATTCCATTATATAAAAGCGCCACAATTTTTTAATCCAATCCTCAGTGGATGGACATTTGAGTTGCTTCCATGATTCAGCTATTGCAAATTGTGCTGCTATAAACATGGGTGCACATATATCACGATGATGTGATGTTTTCAGATCTTTTGCGAAAATATACAGAAAGGGAATGGCTGGGTTGAATGGACCCTCCAGACCTAGTTTGCTGAGGAATCTCCAAACTGATTTCCACAGTGGTTTCTTTCTTTTTTTTTTTTAAATAAAAGTACAAAAACATATTAACAAACACACCAGTTAGCATAAAAAAATAGTACAATTACAACTGATCTATAGACAAGGTGACACGGTCTCAACAGTGGTTATTGCTTTATCCATTGATGTCTTCAAAGTGTAAATATATGAACCCATATACAGACATGCAAAATTGGTCAGACCATTAATCCTCTCAACAACATAAAAACACAAAAACCAAACATCCAAAGACAGAAAACAAAACAGGCAAACAACAACAACAACAAAACAAACAAACAAACAAATCCACCAATAGTTGCTTCTTTGCATATTGATATCTTCGAAGTGTGTGTTCAGGATAATACATACAGACATACAATATTGATCAAATAACCCGTCATCAATTATTCCTTAGCATTAAGTGATATAATACAATAGTAGAACCATGTTAGCCCTCCTGCATATATGTATATTCATACATACATACATACATTTCTGTCTCTTTCTTTTTTCCTTTCCCTCGTCCCATCTGTTCTTTGTTTTTGAACAGATTTCCTTCATGACTTTTAGTTTATATTCCCACCCTCGGGTTCTTACACCAGTGATACAATGCGTTGCCTGCACATGTATCGCTGATTTATTTTACTTATGAGTATGGACTCCAGTTTTGACCACTTGCCTACAAAGTTCCCAAAACTGTCTTTCTTTATAGCTGAATAATATTCCATTATATAAAAATGCCACAATTTTTTAATCCAGTCTTCTGTGGATGGACACTTGGGTTGTTTCCACATTTTAGCTATTACAAATTGTGCTGCTATAAACATGGGTGCTCATATATCAGAGTGATATGATGTTTTCAGATCTTCTGGGAAAATACCCAGAAGAGGGATAGCTGGTTTGAATGGAACCTCTAGACCTAGTTTGCTGAGAAATCTCCAAACGGCTCTCCACAGTGGTTGCACCAGTCTGCATTCCCACCAGCAGTGTAATAGAGTCCCTACTTCTCCACAGCCTCGCCAGCATCTGTTAT
>PVLD010029460.1:0-18053 GCA_004027595.1 Dinomys branickii
ATCGGTTACATTTTCACTCACATTAAAATGCTCTTTCCTTACTCTATTCTAAATATTTCTTTACTCTATCTGCTAACACCCTCAGTGCAAAGCAAATGATAATTGTAAAATAGAAAAACTAATAAAAATTACTGCTATTAGAGCCAGGAATATAGTTCAGTGGTACAGCGCCTGCTGGTAATTGCAAGGTCCTGAGTTCGATTACTGGTCTCACCCCCAAACTGCTACTACTTACGTGGATTAAGCCCCTTCTATGTAAGATCACATTTCAATTTCTCATATGGAGGTTTCGGTATTCTTGTTGTATAAGTGAAGAAATAGAAACTCGGAAGGTTTAAAAACTCCCGGGTATGTGGCACCTGACCCCGGACTTGAAGCCATGTATGCAGGGCTTCAAACAACATCTATAAAACTATTGGTATTGATATGTGAATTTGCCCAAATAGTAGTTTTCAATTCATATTTTCTCTAACTTAATACCATAATTTTTGCCATTTCTTTACTATTGATTTAAAACATAAGGGAATTTTACAAAGTGATTTTAGCTTATAAAATATATTCCTTATTAATAATCATAAATAATAATTTGTTCGTTATTTATGCAGTTATATGATCAATTAATCATATCGGTCATATTCATCATTAGAATCACAATAACGTAGTAGACATTTTCTGGATTGACTCCCAACAATCTTTATTTCTTGGTATTCACATCCTTGTATAATTTCTTCTTGAATGGTAGTTAGACTGAGTGACTTGCTTCTGATAAATATTCATAGAACATGGCAAAAGCCATGGAATGTCAGCTGTATGATTAAAGTACAAAAACCCTGTGTCTTCCATCTTACTAGAACTCTCTTTCCTTGCTGGCACTAGTTCCCTGTCACTAAAGGTTAAAGCAAGCTTCCATGTTATGAGGTGTTCTCAGTAAAGACTTGTATGTCAAAGAACTGAGGGAAGTCTCTGGCCAACAACAGCTTGCAAAAAACCAAATGCTTCAATCCGATAGCCTGTGTGGAACTGAATACTGCCAATAGCCTTGTGAGTAAAGTAAGAAGTAGATCTCTCACAGTTGAGATTTTAGATGGCTGCAGCTTTGGAAATATCTGTAGCCTAAGGAACCAGTTAAGTCATGTTTATATTCCTGACACACAGTAAATGTAAGATATGTGTTGATATTTTTGTTCGTTTTCATTTGGTTGGTTTTTTGGTACCAGGAATTGAACTCAGGACCTTGCGCTTGCCAGCAGGCACTGTGCCACTGAGCTCCATGTGCTGTTGATTTAAGCTATTAACTTTTGGAATTTGTTGCACAGCCAAACGTTACTCACCAAATAGATTATTCATGCTTTTTAAACGACTGTACTCTGGTGATATGTCCTGGCCGTGACCTTGCCTTAAAGTGAAAGGTGAATTTAAAGCAATTATCAAATATCTGAGACTAAGGCCTCATATAAACTTGGTAATGCAGACGAAATTGTAGGTGGCTCAAGTTTTCTTAACTCTTAGTCTTTCAATATTTGAGCAAATAGAGGAGTAAGAAAAATTCATTATCAATGGGGACAAAGGAAAATCATGTTATCACAGATTTATGAACCAGTGAAACTTCATTCTCACTTCAGATCTTTGTCAAGAATGAGAACATGCCTGTATTAGGATATTTATGCAGTGAAAATGGAGAGTTTCACACAACTTTCCACCCAAATCAACTTTCTATACTCTACGGCCTATGGAAAGATAAATGTGGATAATTTATTTTTTTACAATGAAATATCACACTAGTTTTCTAGGGGGTCTATAAGGAAGTATCACACACTTAGTGTCTTAAAACAAGACAATTGTATTCTCTTATGATCCTTGAGATTAAATGTTCAAAATCAATGTATAGGCAAGACCATATGCTCTCTGAAACCTTGGGAGAGGATCCTTTCTTTCTTCTTTCAGTTTCTTGTAGCTCTAAGTGTTCCTTGACCCATATTGGACAATTCCAACTTCTTCCTCCGTTGACTAGCGCCTGTCTTCTGCCATGTGCATGTATCTTCAACTAGCATTCTTCCACATGTGTGTATGAACATGTGTGTGTCCAAATTTCCTCATTCTTTTTGTATTATTACTTAATTATTTCTTTGAATTTTCATTGAGTTTTAAAAATTTCTGTCTGGTTACAACAATGAACTTGGAAACCACAATTACAGTTCACAGACTGTAGCATAAACAATGGTACACTGCATCAGAAAGCATGTCTTTATTCATGCCAAAGAAAATCCAATGCTCAAGCATTATCCCATTTTTTTTTGTCTCAAAAGTTGCAAAAACATTCATTCTGGCAGCACTTTTACAATTCCAGGAAGTAGCTCTGATAATACAATTTGCAGGAATAGAAACTGTAACAAACTTGGAGGGCATTTGTTTGAAAGGCAAGGGACGCCTTGCTTGGATAAACTTCGTCTTGTACTTAAGGTACTGCTTATCATCCTCAACTGTGTTTTGAGTCTTCCCAGTGTTGAAAGAGAAAATAGAGTTTCCTATATACATGGCAAAAACTTCTATAGAGTAGAATTTATTGGATTAAGGCCTACCTTATGACCTTGTCTTAACTTGATTATATCTACAAAAACCTTATTTCTAAGTAAGGCCACACTAAAAGGTGCTTGGGGTTAGGGTTTAAATATATTTTTGGGGAGGACACAATCCAACTTGTGACAAATAGCATTTTTTTCCTTTGTTCTTTAGCAGTGGTGGGGAATCTGTGGCACATGTGATGCAGCAGGCTGTTTGTCATCATTGAATGCTCTAAAAGTTTCTCTATTAGTGCCCTATAAGGCCATTTAGAAAATCTATCTTGGTTTTGTTACATTGCTCAACTTTTCCTATGCCAGTCAAACATATTATACTTTCTATCATCCTACAATTTTCTGAATGGTAATTATTTTCTATCCTATTTCACCTGCAAAGTAATCAATACTGTATCAAAGTTTTCTTTACATATTTTGATGGAATGAGAATTCCATCTGTCTAAAAGTAATATTATTTTTTATCCATGAAATCAGAATATTTTTACTTTGTTATACCTGGTCTTAGAAAAACAGGGATTTCTGAAATTTATTCTAATTTTAGGAACTCCAGGTACTGTAAAATTCTCTATTATACATTATGTCAATGTAAAGTGTTTGGAATATCAGTCATATATTTTTTGTCATCCATGGTTTGATTGATATGCCACATCCTCTAGAGTTAGAATAAAATATTATCACAGAGAAGCAATCTATAAAAGTATTATATATCTACTGTGGAAATTGGTAGAAGAGTCTTCAGAAAACTAGGACTAGAGGCTCTGTTTGACTTAGCTATTCCCCTTCTTGGTATTTTCCTGATTAAAAGCATCATACTACAGTGATATATGCACACCCGTGTTTATAGTGACACAGTTTGTAATAGCTACATCCTGGAAACAATCCAAATGCCCATCCACTGAGGAATGGATAAAGAACATGTACTTTTGTTATACAGTGGAATAGTACTCTGCCATAAAGAAGGCCAAACTTGAGATATTTCTAGGTAAATGGATGCACCTTGAGACTATACACGTCAGTGAAGTAAATCAGACACACATTTTTAAATATCACATTGCTTCTCTGATGTGAGAAGCAAAATGTGTGAATAAGGACCAAAAAGTATAACAGATGTGTAAAATTGAGGGAAAATATTTAAATGGGAAGGGGAACAGGTTTGGAGGGAGCAAAAGGAAAAGGAAGGAAGGGAAAGGAAAAAAGAGAAGAACAAAATGGAGACAAAGCTTTTACAAATAAGGAGGGGAAGAGGGGTTAAGGTAGGTAGCAGTGGGGGTTGGGCAAAAAGGATCAAGATACATCATGTACAGGTTCAAGTTTCCTATGATGAATGTGATCATTATACATATCTAAGCTGTATCAATAAAATTAAAAAAATCTGTAATATCTACTGGAAAAATGTATTACTTATTCATTTGCCAAATATATGTTAATTACATATTGGGTTATAGTTACTGAATTCATTACCAGTAATGTTTTTAAACAGTCAGTTTGCTTAAATGGAACACACAATTCACCTAAAGTGTAAAATCTAGTTGTTTATTATGTTCACAAGAGCCATTACCACACTTCATTTTAAGGCATTTTCAACACCTAAGAAATGGACTCTAACAACCAGAGGTCATTGCCAATATCTCTCTACCGGCACCAACTGCACACTCCCTCATACCTACCATCCCCAGCGAATCACCTATTGTCTGTCTCTATAGATTTACATCTTTGCACTTTTCCCTTTTCTATATTGGTACCTTTATATCCTTTCGCCAACATATCGCCTTTCTCCCCCTCAACCATCCAATTATCTGTAATCGCTATTCAATACTTGTCTTCTCTGAAATCTGCCTTTTTAGATTCCACATATGAGTGAGATCACTGAGTATTTGTATTTCTGTGCCTGGCTTAACCACTGAATGCAATGTTGTCCAGGGTCATCAAGTTATTGAAAATGGCAAGAATATCTTCTTTTTATAATTGAATAGCATTCCATTGTGTATATACAACATATTCTTTGTTTTTCTTTTTTTTATTGTGACAGGCTGACCTTGAACTCACTATATAGCCCAGGCTGGCCTCAAACTTATAGCAACCCTGCTACTCAGACTGCTAAGTGGTGGGATGGCAGGTTTGCACCACTACATCCTGCTTCGCTATATTTTCTTTATAGATTCCCCCACAGATGGATTCCTAGGTTGTTTCCACGTCTTGGCTATTGTGAATAGTGCCACAATGAACAAAGTGCTGATAGCTTTTTGACATACTGATTATATATATGATTACCATATGGTGCTTCTAATTTTAATATCTTGGAATGTTCCTCCATGATGATTTTTACAGTGACTATGCTAATTTACATTCTCGCCAGTGATATTTAGAGATTCTCTTTTCTTCATGTCCTTCCCAATCTCAGCTTTTGTCTTTTTTAATACTAGTCATCCTTTCAGTTCTGAAGGGATATATCATTATGATTTAGATTTGCACTGCCCAGAGGATTAGTGATGTTGAGTATGTGTTCATATATCTGATGACATTTTGTAAGTCTTCCTTTGAGAAATATCTATTCAAGTATTTTTGTCCATTTTTAACCAGGTTATTTTTTTAATCCTGTAGAATTATTGAGTTACTTGTATATTTTGAATATTACCCCCTTGCCAAATATACAGTTTTCAGGTGTCTTCACTTTGTTGACTGTTTTTTCAAAGTTGTTGATTTTGGGGTCTAGTGGGAGGTCCTTGGGATCGTGCCCTTAAAGAGGATAGGGAAGCTCTTGCTGATTCTTCTTTCTCTTCATTGATGGCCATGAGGTGAGTAGTTTAGCTCTACCAAATTTTCCCACTATAATGTGACAACACAGACACAAAGCAGTGGGGTCAATTGACCATGGACTAACACCTCTATAACTGTGGGCCAAAATAATACTTTTACTTTTATAAATAGATTATATCAAGTATTTGTCATAGTGATGGAAAGCTGGCTCACTTATGTGCTGTTGAACTTGATTTACTAGTATTTTACTGAGGGTTTTTGCATCTATATGAATCAGAGATATTGGCATCTAGTTTTCTTTTTCATACACGTTCTTGTCTGGTTTTGGTACCAGGTAATTCTAGTTTTATATAATGAATTTTAAAGTTCTGGCACTGGTTCAGTTTGTTAATATATATAAGAAACATCCTTAATCCCCAAATTCCAAATCTGAGATGTTCCAATATCTGAAAAATACTTTTTGTAATGGCACGATGCCACAAGAAGAAAATTCCACATCTAATCTCAAGTGGCGGGTCACAGTCAAAACACATATGCTGAAAATATCATATGAAGAAATCTCTATGTCATTTATAAGTTACATAAGTAGAGTGAACTTTCTGTCTAGATTTGAATCCCAACCCAAGGTATCTCATATACACAAATATTCTAAAATATGCAAATAATCCAAGATCTGAAACAGTTTTAGTCCCATATATTTCAGATAAGTGATACTCAATCTGTACTTTGAGAACTGACATCAATTCTTTCTATGTTTGGCAGGACTCAGCTGTGAGGCCATCATATTCTGCACTTTTCTCATATGGAAAATTTTCTGTTAATGGTTCAGTTTCCTCACTTCTTACTGGTATGTTCAGCTTTTCTATTTCTTAATAATTTAGTCTTGGTGCAGTAGCATTACTAATAGAAAGATTATAGACTTACAAACCCGACAAAGTTGGATTTCAGTGCTTGTTTTATTACATGCTAGTAATTCTTCTAAATTCGTCTACATGTCTCATGTATCTTCTATGAAATAACAGCACAACACAATAACATCCATTGAAAATAAAATATGATAAAATTAGTATGACACTTGATAAAGTTGGTAAAATGCTATTCATTTCTAGCAATTATAGTTAACAAAGTTCAGATTATAAAATATTTAAGCTTCCATTTTTGTACATAAAAGGGTCACATGTACATATTTACAGCTTGTATGATACTATCTATGCAAATATATGGAAAAGGGCATATCTTACATACATAGTAGGCTCCAGCCCCACAGGTTCAGTCAGATACAAAGATAGAATTCAATTATCTGCAATTTTTGCAATTATGTAAATTCACATATTTTCATTGTTAATTCTCATACAGTAATCCATTTTCACACTGAAAATAACTTTATGTATTACATAATTACATAACATTATGAGACATGTGAGAAAGAGAACACTACTAAGAAATCTAAGTTCCAACTGGTTTACTAATTTTCTCAACATAAAACATCTTCTGGTTGCAGAGCTGCAGTATGGGAGAAACTCAGTGATTCTAAAATCTCTTCAGTGTTTATACCTTGCTAGTCAGGTAGCTACTACACAGTATAAAATAGCTATCAAAGAACATATTATCTGTTATGTCTTATCACTACTAATTGTTCATCACTTGATATACTGCCATATTAGTGGAGTATAGGTGTTTAGTCTGGTTCATGTACTTCAGAGGACTTTCCTGAGTCCAACATGCGCCCGTGAGATCTTTGAACTCATATTGTAAAGAAGATTGGAGAAAGTTCAAATCCTCAGATATCTTTGAAAAAAGAGGATAGACACGAAATCCACTGTTATACCAAGAATAACTGTGTCAACAGAACAATAGTTTATCATTTTTTTCTGTCAGATAGATATAACATTCTGCCATTAGTAATAATGTCTTTTCACCAGCTTCCAGAGGGCCAGAGACACACATGGAACAGCTGAAAAATTCAGAAACTCAGATTTAAAACAGCCCTGAGATTTCAACAGCAAGCCCTGCACTTCTATCTTCCCCAAGGTATTCCCCTCCCTTCGCTTAGTTGAATGTTGCTGAAATGAGGTTCAGGTCCTGACTTAGTATCAGTGATTAATTTGTAAGGATTTGTATGAAGCTGCTGCCTGTTAAAAAAATCTCTTTCAACTCTAAGCATAGATAGTGGCATAAAGCTGGAATATGAGAACATTTGTCAGCCAATTGGACATTTCCTGTTGTATTAAGAGACTGTAATTCTATAGGAAATGTTCTTGTAAATGAAAATTTATAAAGTAGAAAAATAATTGCTGATGTTTGATGAATATTATATTTCTAAAAAAAAAATAAGTTTGCCTCTGTGCTAGTCCTGTGAATGTTCACTGGTTTCTCCCCATTCTATGTGAATGCAGATGAATTCACAAATTGAGAGTCAAATAAACCACAATGATTTGCTCTAATCATTTGGTCTTTTGTTTACAAGAAATTGTGTTAGTAAAGGAAAAATACATGAAGAGTTGGTTTTAATTTATGGCTTTGAACATCAATGAGAGTTTGTACAAAATAATAGAACATGACAAAAGTGAGTCCATGGGCAAGGTATTATTGACTATTTATGGAATTAATAACATCTTTAAGGAAAAGGTTCTAACAGTAACACAGGATGAGGAAATGATGACTCCAAATATAAATAAGGAGAGGCACTATTTCTCTTGAATTCCCCAGGCAGAGCCTGCTTAATTAGAGATGTTTATTATAATTTGATCAAAAGTCCCAATTTGATGTGTCCTATATTTACGTACTAGTGTATTCTCTGTCATAGGTCTCCTGGGTCTGAAGATTTCGACTTGTTAATGAAGTCATCAAAGCATTAGGCTAAGTCTTTAGTTAAAACTGTTTCTTCCAAGATGCTTTGCAAAATATGCTCCAGGCTTTTCTAAGGCAACTCTTTCATTTTTTTCCCTCTTAACTGAAAACTAAAGCCTCGTTGTCATGCTTAAGTAAACATGTGAATCAAATTAATTATTTTTGTAACCAGAGTGGTGTGTAGGATGTAAATTTCAAATTTAGCAAAGGCCTTTAATTGAAGAGGCAGATTGTTCTTTATAAAATGTGATTATCCTTTTAAAAATTCAACATAAAGAAGCCGAAAATGGACACAAAAATTTCTCTGACTTACATACCAGACAAGAAAGGGGGATGCGCTAATATGTTTTGCAATGAAGTATACAAAGTATTATTTTCTTGGACTTCAAGGAACTGTATGCCTGTATTGGTGTGTGTGTGTGTGTGTGTGTGTGTGTGTGTGCATGTGTGTGCGTGTGCATGTGTGAAATTAGGAAATATTTTTGCTGTCAATCATTCTTTGGCTTCTATGTAATCCGTATACATATAGTATTCATATGAGGAAATACCTGATGAATTTTTTCTACTGATTCTTACCTTCTTAGAACATCAAGAATGATTATTGTCAATGAAAGCCTAATGTTGAAAAATTACACCCATCTGTTCAATATTTTACTGGCCTGTAGATAATTCACTTTAGATAATCTGGGTCAGGGCCTCATACTTTCACATTTGAGAGCAAATTATGCAAATAAGGCAGCTGATTCATAGAACGTTACATTTTGAAAGTTATCCCTCTGTCAGTTGTAAATGAGAACGTAAGATAATATTGATAATATCAACAGAATGAAAATGGGGAAAGAAGATTTAGAGAAGGAGAGAAGGAGGTGGGGGGAAGGAGACAGGCATTAAATTAAAAGAACAAAGCTGTGTTATGTACATGTACCCACTCCCTGAAATGATTGTAAACTGTATTACTGCAAACGCATACTTTAAAAGAGTAATATGTCCTTTTGTCTTAAATTGATTTTCTAGAATACCACAACTAGTAGGCCTTTTGCACTCTCATAGAGAAGAGAACATTCTAAAAAGTCAACTAATAAAAACATTCCATATCTTGTAATAGACAAGTGAAGCAAGTACGTGCATGAGCCAGGCTTGAAAGCTACACAAGTCTCTGCCTGTGTTAGGTAATGGATTGTACAATATAATTTTATACATCAATTACTGTCATTTTACATTAAAGATAAAGCTTGCAAATGAAGTCTTAATCTCTTTACTGTTGACACCTTGTGGAGGGAAAGCTATGTAATTTAACCACCTTAAATAATTCCCAGGGTGGTTTCCTTTTTCAAGGTAAATTGATTTAATTCTCTCATTCCTGGGATCACCAGAATTCTCTTTCATACACGGATTGAAATATTCCACATGTGTATTCAAACAGTTGTTCATGTTTCTTTTTCTCTCTTGTTAAGCCTTTATTAGAATGTTTGCTGTACATGTTTACATTCTTTCTATGAAGATGGTAAGTATGTATAACACAAGTCAATTCTTTTTTTAGATTTCTTTTCCCTCCACTGCCTCCCTAATCCTTTCATCTCTTGATCACCTTCCTATTTGAGAAAGATATAGCTCCCTACTTCCTATTACCTGTCTTTTATTTTGCTCTTGGTTTTTCATGTGTGTTTCTTATAGAAGTGAAATAAAGCAGTAGTTAAGCATGTGTATCTTAATTATTTCACTTAATGTACTGGTCTCAAGGAGTATCTGTTTGCCTACGATGACCTAGCTTCCTTTATAGCAGGGTGGTACTGGATTGTGTGCAGATAACACATTTTCTTTACCTAGTCATCTGTTGATGGATATATAGGTTGCTTCCAAGATTTAGCTATTATGGATTGTGCTGCTCTAACTACGAATATTTCTAAGCATATGTAGAATAGACCAATTTTTCTCTGTATAAAATCTTAGTTACCATTTATGAAATATTTTTAGTTAATTGACTAAAAGAAAAGAATTGCATCCTCTAAGGAATTAACAGGAAGGTAAATTACTAGTGTCTTAAATAATGTAATGTGTTATCATAACAAAATGTTTCTGAACATGAATTATGCTATGGAGACATCTACAGAAGATCTGACCTGAAGAATAAGCTTGGGCACTGGCGTTTGGTTGCTTAGTGATCTTGGAGTAAGCCATTTCTAAATTGTGTGCCTCAGCTTATTTATTCAAATGTAAGAATAGTGGTAGTATTATCTGTCCAAACTAATAGCCAACTTAGTCACTGATTTTGTCAATTGACAAAAATTAATGAAACAATCAGTGTAAATTGTGAAGAATTGAACACAAGATTAAAGTGTTAAAATCAGCTTTTGGAATTGCCTTTATTTTATACTTCATTTTGGTAACTGTAGAATGCACTAAAGTATTGGTAAAGTAAATGAAATGTGAAGTTCCAATATTTATACAAAATTTGGTTTTCAAACATAACATTCAGTAGTTAATATTTTTCTATTTTATGTTTTGTTACATTTTCGGGAAAAAGTCTATATAGGGTAGTAAACTGAATGTTTAAATATAATATTTTGAACAAATTCACCACTTTTTACTTCAAAAGAAATATTTAGACAGTGTTTCTTTAAATGCCTCAATATTTTTTGAAAGAGACAGGTTGATGTCAAGTCCTATTTTGAGAAGGAGATGAAAGGCGTGGCTCATGAATATTAAACCCCACCATTCAATATTTAGTAGATTTATATTTAGAATTACATTGAGAGATTTTAAAAAGCTTGAGAGAAAGTTAATGTAATCAATGCCAAGTGCAGGGCTAAATAATTCTTGTCAAATAATATTAGTGTATTTCACAAGTTTCATAAATACTTACATTAAGGTATGAGTTGTTTAGCTTATATCTTTCATCAAATGTCTTCTGCTTTTAATTAATATTGCCATGCTATCCTTTTTTGGGTGAGTCGTTTATCCTATCTGCAAAGAAAAAATGATTCAAAAACACTAGTGAAATAGAAAGGACAATTTCTGCCCTTGGAAGTATCCAATTGTATATCACAATGTCAAACCTGCTTAATAATGAGGAAATTCCTCTTTCTCCGAAAAAAATTTTTCTTTTGGTATCGGGAATTGAACTCAGGATCTTGCGTTGCCACGCAGGCACTTGTGCCTCTGAGAGACATCTTTGGCCCCCTCTGAAGAAGTTTGATGGTGTTATGGTTTATACATTGTGTAAACTTGGGGAGCCTAGAGGTTTGGCTGAGTGACTCAGCAGGAAGCCAGGGTGCTTACTTTGTACACATCCTGAGCCTGTGGAAGAGAAGGGCATGGAGATTGTGTGAGAGGTTCATGACCCCTAGGTGGGGGTAGCCTGTTTACAATGTAAGGGAAAGAAAGAGGTTGCTTGCTGCCATTCCTCCCTTTTGCTCTGGTTGTTTTTGCTATGCTCTGCTGCCATGAACGTTTGTCCTCTGCCATGTGCCACTCTGCCTCAGAACCAGCCAAGTATGGACTGAAACCTCCACAAACTGTAAGCAAAATAAACCTTTCCTTCCTTCATTTTGGGTGTTAGGTATTTTGTCACAGCAGTGAGAGCAAAGTAACCAAGACAGATGGTGAGAAGTTATGACCCTTTCATAGATAGAAGATAGATCGATAACTAGTGGGGTCAAGAATTATAAACTTATTCCCAGAAATTTCAGGAAAAACATGAATTTAATACAACTAAGTTTTCTTCTCAAGATGTAAGAAAAATATTTGTGGTTGCTATGTGTATTTTTAAGAATACATACAATTTATCAGGAGAAATACAAAATTATCAGTCCCATAGGCTGGAAAGAAAACTGTTTACAATGAATACGGTAATATCTGGGTTCACAAACACTTATGTTTGCAAACAATTTGGTTCACAAACAGAAATGCTCAGCAGAATTTTGCTTCCAGGACCTCTGCCATCTTACCCATACAAACAGAAATGCAGCCCTCTCCCCGAAAATTGTAAAATAAATGAAGTTCATGAACCGAGATCTCATCATATTTCTACAACATATCATAAACATTGCCGATGTAAATATAAATTTCCAGATGATAAATTCAATCATTTCATCAAAATATAAAAAGTATAATTATAAGTTTGATAGTGTACAATTCACTTATTCATATATATATATATATATATATATATATATATAGTGGTAGTATATATACCACTATATGAATGATGAAAATGAACAAAATACATTCCCTTACATAATTATTAATGGCTTTCATCACTGAATGATATGGAATGGACATGTCTTATTTTCCTTTCATTTACAAGCTTTAAAAATTTCTGTCATTGGAATTCTTTCAAAACATATCTCCTGAAAGAAATTTGTATTTATGAGGAAAAATTCAAGTCAGTCTGTTAAGAAGTTCTGCTCTGTCATATGCCTATAGAAACAGCTTAACTTTTTGCATGGCTCTATCTCCTCCAGGCTGTTTCATTCTCTGTTGCTTACTCTGAATTCCTGAAGTTAAGCTTTAATTTCTGTGGGACATTTCAGCAGAAGATAAAAGAAGGAATACTTCCCCAGTTTCACAGTCTATGGAGAGCTCAGTGAAAATATTGCATTTTAGGGTTTTCCTACTAATTTTAAGATTAATGATTTGGGCATTAATTATAAATATATTCATACATTAAAATGCTTATGTATGAATTCAAAGTTGTCATTTTGAAAAGATAGGAAATGAAACACAAATATCTTATTTTCTACAGGTATAGCTAATCCATGTTGCAGTACGACAAAATTTCCTTCCTTTTAAGGATGAATAAATGTTAATCCAACAAGAATTATAAACGTATCTATACTTATTAGAGTAAAAACCAGGGTATAAAGCCGGTGTATGTTTGCCATTTTGTAGATGAAAAGGAATAGCATTGCTATTGACACATATCCCATAAGAGACTTAATGAAATTTCTTTGCATAAACATGGCTTGCCAAAAAAGGGCCATATCTCTGAGAAACATTTCATGCAAAATTTCCAGATAATGCTTCTCCTCCCTAAGTAAAAACATTACTGTGGAATCCAGCATGTGTGTGTGTGTGTGTGTGTGTGTGTGTGTGTGTGCATGCATATGTCCTTGTGTGTGTATGTGCAGGTGTGTTGTCCTTATTTAATTTTGCCACATTTCATTGCTCTTTCAGTGCTTGGTATACATATTTCTTCTGTGGAAAACACATGCACCACGTACTCTCTTAAAAATTTAAGTGTGCATTCCATCATGCTAACTATAAGCAAATGTTGTACAACATTTCATTTAGCTTAGTGTCCTTAGGAGTATTCCATGTTGTGGCATGTGACAAATTTTCCTTGCACTTAACGCAGAATATTACACTGTAGTATATATCAAAACTTTTTTTTACTCATTCAATGGACTTTACTTATCAGTGGACATTTACATTGTTTCTGTGTTTTGGTTATTATGAATAATCCTGCAGTGGACATGAAAGTGCAGACATCTCTTTTAACATCCTCATCTTAATTATTTGGATAAAGACACTGAATTTGTATATTTGGGTCATCTCGCAGTTTTGTTTTTAATTTTTTTAAGGAACCTCTGGCTATTCTCCATAGCAGCTCCACGTTTTATTTTTCCATGAACAATACAGAAATATTCCCTTTCCCCATACTTGCCAACACTCAACTCTTGTCCTTTTGGGGTTAGCTAGCCTAACAGCTACGAGGCGCTGTCTCCTTACGGCTTTGATTTCTAATTCCCCAATTAGTGGTGCTGACTCTCTTTCTTCTCCTGGAATGCCCTGAATGGTGTTTGCTTTGGGCTATTACTCTTAAATTTTATTTTTTCTTTCTGTTGTTGCTTTGTTTTGTGTTTTTTTTCTCCTCTGACTGAAAAATTTTAAACGGCACCTCTTTCACTTTGCTAATACTTTACTGCTTGATTGGGTCTGCGGTTAGACTCTTGCAGTGAATATTTCTGTTCAGTTATTTCACTCTTCAGCTCAAATTTTTCCTTTTTTTTTGTTTTATATCTTTGCAAAAATTCTCATGTTTCATGCATACTTTTCCTGAGTTCTTGGAACATTTTTCTGGTGATTATTTTGAACTATTTGTTAAGTAATTTTTATGCCTGAATTTCAGTAGGATCAGTACCTATAGATTTGTTTTATTTCTCTGATTGAGCCATTTTTTCTAATTCCTCTGTGGTCTTTGTAACTATGTGTTGGTGTCTGCACATTTTGCAAAAAAAAAGCTGCCATTTCCAGTGTTTACAAATTCATGAAGAGACCTTTACCAATCACCTGATTAGAGACTCTGTGTTTCACTCAAGCCTGTTCTGTTGATGTGGCTTCTCCCAACATGTATATTTTTAATTAGTGAGACTGCATTCCTTCTTTCCTTCCAACCTTCCTTCCTTCCTTTCTTTTCATAAACTTGTAATGTCTTCCTTTCTCCAGGGTTAATCTGCTAAACCACAGGACCTCTGAAGCAGCACCATGTTACCCAGCTGGTTTTCCCATCTCTATGCCAAGTATGTATTCTAGAGTATTCTGAGTCTCTTTGATGGTTTAAGTAGAGCTAGATGGAAACTAGTCCTTTGGATGGCCCCCTCCTTTTGGATGTATGTTCCACTATTCTGGGAAGGAAACTATAATGGTGAGGTCCCCGAGCCGTTTCAACACCTATGGTCTAGAGTGTGGATACTCTGGGGCAATACCACACTGCATGCACCCCATTTTGTTGTCAGTAGCCCGCAGGCATAGAGTCTTCCCAGTCTAGTTCACACTCTCTAAAACATACAAGGCAGAAACTTATACCTTCAGTAGCTTCCGGACAAATCAGGACACCAAATCTATACTCCAGTCATTTCTTTCTCTGGGAGAGGTTGCCAAGCAGTATTTGCTCCTGTCTGCCACCACAGGTCCTCTGGGATGGCAGACTACGGCTAGCTCTTTGCATTCTCAATGGACCCCGGACAGGTAGCATATGCTCGGTTTCATCGGTGCTCAGAAACAGGTCAGTTAGAAACTCCCCAAAATACGACAGCTGTATGGTTCAGTGACACATTTCCTTTCCATAGAGAACTTAGAATCTGGAAGATCTTCCCGGTTGTGTGACTATGTGCCCAGGAGACGAGCTACGCTAACACAGCCCCACAGACATTCCCACCAGCTTTGGTGCAGGTGATTTCGCAGTCTCTCTGCTGCAGGATTCTCTTAATTGGTTTTCTGGGTCTCTTACACAGGGACTTGTTCTATTCTATGCATTGCTATTGAATGGGTGGCTCCACAGGAGCAAAGAGGGTGCGAAGCTCCTATATTATCGTTATGTTGACATGGCTCCTTGCCATAAATTTTGAAATGTCATTAATATCATTGACATCACTGGATGTGACAAATTTGTATTTTATCAGATTTTATAATATATAACTTATCTTTCAACATATGTAGTAGCTATAAAATAAATAGCTATTATCGGAATAGATTTCCTCTTTAAGTATAAAGAGATTCTAAATTTTAAAACTATTTTAAGTCAACATTCCCAGATAAGAAACATGTGTTCTCTCTCATGTACTGAGAAATGTTTGTATTTGAAATATACGCAAAGAAAACCTCAGCTCCCTTTCTCCGTCAGCACACCTAATTTTCAGGCCAGCTCTGCACTTTCATTTTAACATGAAAATCACTTTTAACTTTTATATATAAGTATTTAAGTTAATTCAATTTACATCTCCTTCTACATATCAAGAAAAAGTTTCATATTACAGCCCTGTGTCTTACCAAATTAGAGATGAGTTATAAAAGGACAAGTTTCATGAGACTTACTATGTTTCCAGTAAATAAAAAAGACAATTCACAAGATTCTGTACTCGGGAAGTTATGTGCGATTTAAAGAATTATCACATCTGAATATCTTACAGATTTTTATTTGCAAGTTATAAAGCAATACGTAATGCTGTAGGTGATGTGAGAGATCACATTCTGATTTTGTAGTGTATGCAAATTTGGAAAGGACAGACATTTCAGAGACCCACAGTCTATACATAAGTGGAATTGATGATTTTAAGCATAACATTCTTGTGTATGATATGTAGGGCAATCAAATATTACATATAAATATATATAATACAAACATGTTCAATATACATGTAACATAATTACATGTTTACGTAATCTTATATATGCTACACAATACGTGTGGTTAAATTATATACATATATCTACACAATATGCAAATATACATTTATATATACATATAAACATCCAGAACTGTTAGAGACTTATAGTACTAAAGTTGCAAGTACCCTTCTCCCTGGGAATTTTGTTCAAATGCCTAAGTGGTTTGCAGCATTTTCCCTTTAATTTCTTCTTTCAATCAAAATCCATTCAGAATTGACATCAGGCAAGTAAACTTCACATGTCCGCATGAACAATGGTGAAATTAGTGGTGGACTCGGGACTAATGTTTGCACTTAGCAGCCTGTTCTTGCACTGAATGAGCTTATCAAATGTGGAATTGGCGAAGAATAAGAATTTTCACTGTATATTGCATTGAATCTCATACAGACATTCTGTAAGCAGTATTCAAAGAGAGAACCAGACATAAACTGCCTATAGCTTTTACATAAATAATGTTGATATAAGCAACAGATGTTGACTGCTTCTTGTGACAGTTATTGTTCTAATTAATTCTCATAGAAACTAAGTGCATAACGAATATGTTACCCCATTTACAGTTGAGAGAAAAGCACAAGGAGGGTAATGGCATATGTATGAGAAACAGCATGAGAATAGAATTTAGAGAGTTTTTTCTAAGGCTTGTGCTTTTAAGTCTTAATAAATGTCACAGTAAAGACAAGCTTTTAGAGTATCTAAGTTACATTACTAAATTAATATATCTCTATCTATATGTCTATCATTTGCTATCTAACCAGGTTTCTAGTTCCTGCCTGACTGTGTACATGTGTGTATGGCCATGGCTTACAATACACAGGTAAATGATTTGTTTAAAGAATATTGAGAAAGAGCCAGGCATGGTGGTGCATGTGCATAATCCCCGCACTTGGAAGCTGAGGCAGGAGGATCACAAGTTCAAGGCCAGCTTGGGTTACATGAGTGAGTTCAAGGCTAGCCTCAACTATACCCTGTCTCAGAAAACATTGAAAAAGATCAATTTTCTATAATGAACATTGTCTTTAGGGTCTAAAGTATAAAATAAATAAAGCAGTACAACTCCCTATACCAAATATATCAAACAGTTTTGATGGTTTGTGTACCATGATGCAATTTATGGCCCTGTGCTTGGAGTGCTTGGAGTCATTAAATGGTTGTTGTTCAAATGAGGCACTTTTTTCTTCTAATGAAACAATGAAAAGAGTAAGTATATTTTATTACGACAAGAAAGAGTGGACTGATTGAGAGGTAATTGGGACTTTTGCTCATCTTCACTATTCACCTTAGAGAATAATGTTTACCATTCTTCCTCTCAAGAATGATCTTTAAATGTTGTTTTAAACATACGTATATGTGTATATACATATATGTGTAATTGAATATGCATATTTGTATATATGTGTATATAGTAGATTTGTGTCTATAGGTATGTACATTTAATATTTATAGCTTTATTTTTTTATTTATTTATTTTTTTTATTTTAGAAACATAAAAGTACAAAAACATATTGACAAACAGACACCCATTATCATAGAAAATAGTACAATCACAGCTAATCTATAGACAAGGTGATATGGTCTCAACAGTAGTTGTTGTTTTATCCATTGATATCTTCGAATTGCAGATGTATGGACCCATATACAGACATGCAAATTTAGTCAGACAGTTGATCCTCTCAACAACAGAAAAAAAAAAAAAAAAAAAAA
>PVLD010029461.1:0-17883 GCA_004027595.1 Dinomys branickii
ACACTTGGGACTCACATTCTGGAGAGTGTGCTGAGCCTTTTGAGAAACCCAGGCCAGCTCTAAAAAGCCAGGAATAAAGCCCTGAAATCCAAGTATTAAACCTGCTATATGATAGGAACATGATGGCAGAGAGACAGGTCCAGGAGCCAATTACCATAAAGGTGCGGGTGGGCTGAACTGCCCAATCAGAGGGGCCAAGGGAGGAAGTGGTCAACGTGAAAGCCCTGCTGAAAGCTCATCGGTGACTAGACCTGTCATTTCTGTGATTTCCTGAGACTTTGGTCCTTCCTTGTCAACTCTCCCTTTTTCCCTTTGCGCAGGCAAGGGCAGTTCTGGGTCAGGTGCATACTGTCTGCACAGTGGCCCTGTCAGCCCAGAATGCCTTCTTGGGTACCCCAGGCACACCTGTATCTTCACTGTTTTGACAAGTTCTGTGGTTTGGAGGCAAACCTGGGTTCCATCTTCAAAAGGAAAACAATGTCATTTCAATGTTTTTTGTGAGATACCTACTTGCAATGATGCTACTGCATAAACTGAACTTGTAAACTCATGATACTGAGCAATGAGATCTGCAACCAAAAAAAGAAACAAGACTCACTCCTTGATGGCCAGGACGCATCCTCAGTATGTAGCCAGACTACTGTGATGCATGGCTCTGTGGATTGAAAATAACGCTCTATTTTTGGATACAGTTATATCTGAGTAACCCAGCCTGGCCTCAGACCCTTGACCATCCTCTTCCTTCAACCTCCACTGTGCTGGGAGCACACTCATAAGCCATGGCATCCAGCCAAAGCAACCTCTTTGAACCTAGGTTCTCTGACCCATCACCTCAGCGTACAGGGTCTAACGGAAACAAGTTTCAGAGAAAAAAATTGGCTACTTGTACTATAAATTTTTGGACAATCAGGAGATTAGTAGTTAAAAGGTGCATCTCACTCCAGTAGAGAGGAATCTGCATTTTTCATGGGGGAAAAATTTCAGTACTGGTGCAAAGTCCTAGGTCATAGTCTGTTCTCATTTTCATTCTTACCGTAACAACTAATTTCCCAACTTGACTTCAAGCCGTTTTCTACCTAGGTGCCTTATTTATAAGCTAACAGAATAAACTGTTCTTCACAATTGGACTATTGAATTGGGGCATTTCATAGAGTTTAAAGTGCTGCGAGGTACGCAGGGGATGATGATATATTAGCTCCAGAGGGGAAAGTGTTCCTGCAGGGAACAACTTGTGAAGGTGCTGCCTGTTAATCCCACACTGAGAAACATGGTGAACTGTGGGATGTACTGGGCTGTATAGATGTGATAAATATGTGAGTGGAAAGGGAAATGGATGTCGCCTCTGAAGCAACTGCTGTAGTCCTTGGGGCGGGTCTAGACATTGACTTGAAAATTGAAACACTGGTTGAGATGGACTTTGCATAGAACAACTACTGAAGTAGGGGGGTAGATCCCATAGTTAAGATATGCATTATATATGAAAGAATAAGAACAAAAGTGCTTCTTGAAATAGAAGAGACAAGGTGATTCAAAAAATGAGAGAGCAGGGGAATTTGCAGGGTGGCCCACTCAGCAACCAGAACAGTAAAGTACTTCTGAAGTGAACTTGATTTAGTGTGATAATATTGAAGGTGTGGGGCTGGGGATATAGCTCAGTGGAATAAGCGCTTGCCTAGCAAGCGCAGGGTCCTGAGTTCGATCCCCAGTACCACAAAAAAAGAAAAAAATATATATATATTGAAGGTGTGTCTGCTTGTTTGTTGAGAGTAGGAAAATTATCACAGCCCTATAGAAAGAAGGGAAACTTAGTGATAAAATCTTCTTCTATGTCTACTGATCAGCTCAGCTAATCATTTTTGAAATAAGATAGTAACTTAGCACACTACTATTGGATGTTTGAAAATATGTTTTATATCTTAGCTGGAGTAGAAGAGGAAAGAACTTGTTGGACACCAAAGATTTCAAGGTGTGTTGGATTTTATTCTTGTTCATTGGTGAACGTGGAAATTTTGTGGTTGCCTATATCATCCCAAATTTGAAAAAAAATATTTTGGACCCTTACTAAATATTCCATGGTGGTGAGGTCCTTTGATACTGTTTCCATCTGCTTTTCTATTGAGCTGGCAGACACGAGCTACTTTGTTAGTGATAAGGTTGTGCTTCTTTTAGGGGGAGACTGTGTCTTATTCTGTCTTCCATGCTTGCCTTGAGCACACTATGTAGCCCCAGGTTGTCCTTGAATTCTCAAAGAATCTCTAGAAGCAAACACTGGCGTGCTAGAGTTTCAGGTGTTCCCCACTATGCTTGGGTAAATGCTTTGGTTCTTTTCTTTATTTATTGTTTTACTTTTTGTTTCCAGGAATTTAAAAAGGGCATTGTGCTTGCCAGTCAGGTGCTATGGGCTTCCTTTTTTTGTCTTTTTGAGACAGGGTCTCACTATTCCATTCAGGCTGGTCTTTAACTCACTTTGTACCCCAGTCTGGCTTCAAACTCACAAGGATGCTCCTGCCTCAGCCTCCAGAGTTTTAAGATGACAGTCATAGACTACCACACCTGGCTAAAGTTTTAGTTCTTAAAACAACACGTTTTACCTAGATTTCAGAGTTTGGGTTAAGTATACATCACTGAGACATGGCAATGCAGAACTTTAATGCCAGACTTAGGGGTATTAAATCACCAAGGCCAACCTGGGTAAGTGACAAGCCCTGTTTTCAAAATGAAATGAATATTGGGGGTTTATATCCACTCTAAATTAACTTTCCTAAGTCCATGAAGTCCATAGTTAAGTCTCTAGAAATGAAGAGAAACGTTTTGTAGCTTGAATCTTCAATTTAATTTTAAAATTTACACTTTGTTCATATCAGTGTTATGTGTCACAATTTCTAAAAAACCTTTACTTGCACATGTTGGGGGAGAGCAGTAATGAGTCTCTGGTCTCTCAGACACAGGACACCGTGGGTGAACAGCCAGTGATTTACAGTGCGCCTGTTATGATTACTGTTCCATTATAAATTTGAATCCTCCACGCTGGGCTGCATTGTCAGGATGGTAAACTTCAAAATTGACCAATGCTTCCCCACAAGTCCAAAGTCACTCGAAGGTGTTTCAAAATCATATAAAAATTGAAAAAAGTTTTACATTGACTATGATTAAAATCAGTGTTCGGCCCCTTGCCAAGCATGTGGAAACTTCTGTCTTGCATCCAGAGCCATTTAATAAATGAAGAAACTGGGCCTGGGGATATAGCTCAGTGGAATAAGCGCTTGCCTAGCAAGCGCAGGGTCCTGAGTTCGATCCCCAGTACCGCAAAAAAAAAAAAAAAAAAAAAAAAAGAAGAAACTGATGAATACATTCGCTTTTATAAATAATAATGCTAAATGTTTGATGATGTATTAGGAATCTAAATAAGGGAAGATGAAATAATGCTGTGAAGGACCACTTCCAGAGGAGCCACCTACCAAACCCGCACTTTTGATCACCTTGAAGTAAGACATTCACCCATACATGCAGTTTCCCTCTGGGTGCAGAAAGAGAAGCAGCATTGCTTATATCATTTCTGTAGTTCATTGATCATCAGTGGATTTTGTTCAAAAAGCACGTGCTGAATGAGGTAGGACTTGGAATTTACCTTTTATAGCTCTTTCATACATAGTTTTAACATGTGTGCCATGGTGTCACTGTGAATTACATATGGAGAAATTCTTAAAATTTCCAATCCATTTTTTTATACCTCCTGCAAATTTACCTGACATATCTCTGTATTTTAATCTAGGGATATTGTCCATTGTGCAGTGTCTTATTGATTCTATCAGTTTGTTATTGGTACTTTAATATTTCAACATGTATCCTGATGTTATCTGCAAGTGAAGACCATTTCATGTGTTCCCACTTATTCCCTCCTATTTTTTTCTTTGTTTCTTGTATCTTGTCTGGATCCACTGACATAATTTTGGGATTTTTGTCATCTATGTTTTAATGTATTAGATAACACCATTAGAGGCAGCTGAGTTCCACAGAAATATTACAGGCTGTCAGACAGGGTCTGGCCATGGAAGGAGCCAATGTGAAATACAAGATAAGATACCTGTGGGCCAGAGCTCAAGACAAAAAGACTAAACAAATACACCCACATAGCTCCCTAGGTGTAAACATCAGGGATTGTAGGTAGCCATCACCTCGATGAGTCATTGACCCAACGTCCTTACAGGAAAACTGTTCTGTGATTCATTTGATCCCAATTTAATCCATTTTATCTGAACAATTCTTATTGGCTGACCATAATCTTGTCCATCTTTCCTACCTTGGACCCACCTCACCTAGTAGTTTTGCTCTATAAAAGTCCATAGAAAAGTCAGTCTTGGCTAACCCACTTGGGCCCCTCTTCTGTCCCTCTCTTGGAGAGAAGCTTTCTTTCCCTCAATAAATATATTCTGCTCTTAACCTCCATTGTTCCTAAAATTCATTCTTCGATTTTAGGGAACATGAACTCGAATTTGTCCCAGAGATCGTTTGGGTTGGGAGTTTTCATTTTCCTGTATCAACACTAATTATTCAATAATGCCTCTAATTTTTTGATAGTTTCTTCTCTATTATCATTTGTAATCTGCTCAAATATAAAGCAATGAAATATTTTATTTTCTGTGGAGTGATTATCATTTCATGTTGCTGTTATTTTCTCTAATTTTCTACTGGGAACTCACCTGCCATAGGCCCCAGGGTGGCTCTGTTATGGCCAGAGTTGGCCTTAGTCTCAGACTTTCCGAAGAACACGATACAGAGTGATGTGACGCACTCAGCTCATGGCCCAGACTGACAACTTTCTTCTCATAGAGAGCCCTTGCCGGTGCTTGTCCTGGCCCAGGATGTAATCTCATGGAAAAGTTATTGGGACTCTAGTGAGTTAGTTCCAATTCACCACTTTCAGTGCAACTCACAGCAAGAACAAAGACACTAAATCTTATTTATAGTTATGGGATGCCAAGGGGTCCTAATGCAGCCGTGATGATGGCTATCCAGAACAAAGACCCTGACTCCCGGCCAAACGTGGGTTTTATGAATGTGTGGCTTGAGGGTGAGTGACTGAGAAAGGGGGGAAATAGGCATGTGCTGTGAACTGGGCTAGGTAGGAAGCCTAAAATCCCCACTGTGATATGCACACAGACAGATATGCAGGAAAAGTAATCTGCATAACACAATTTGTTGGGGACAAAGTGGCTCTGAGCAGGATTTAATATTAACCAATTGGCTTTTCACATTTACTTGTGAGTTGTCTGGGACATAGGCACTTCGTCTGCAGATGGGCAGCTGATTCATAGTACAGGAGCCTCTATGAGTCACTGGTCACTGCTGAGTCCTTTATTGGCATATGACGCTGTGATGCCTCAAGGACAAGGAGACTGCAGCTGAGGACATCTGGCTTCAACCCCTATTAACTTCAAGGAGAGTGTGGCTGCAGGAATCTCACTCCTACAATGGAGGCCTTCCTGGAGATAACAGTTCTCCTAAATTAACATACAGTTACTTGGAGGAGTCCTTGAAGGGATTCCCAAGTCCTGCCCAGATTCCTGTATTTTCTTCAGTATTCCCCCTCCCTTGTTTGTAAAACTAATAAATACGGGCCACTCAGAAAAGCCTTTGGCTAATTTAGAAAATATCCAAGCTGGAAGAAAATTAGTCCCTCCTGGAGCCCTGAAATCAATTCCATTGTGTCATTTTTTATTTAAACCTTCCTCCATCCATGCTAGGGAGATTAAGGGCCTCATCAGCCTGCAATAACTTAGGGTTATTGAACTTGGTTTTCGATAACAATTGAGATAGTATCTAATGTTATGGGGTCCGTGCTTCAACTTTGATGTGTAATCTTTCAAGCCCTGGGAAGTGATAACCTCTTATCTCTAGGCTTGATCCCAGCCTTGAGCCTGGAGCACTGGCTCTTTATCCTGCCTCATCATGGCTCACACAAGGACTCTGAGGGGCTGGGGAAACATGGTCTGTCATCTCTAAGACAACACATCAGTACCTCAGCTGGACCAGTATGCATTGCTTAAAGCCTATTGCAGGGGAAGGAAAAGTCCTAGCCAGCTCCCTACATATCAATACATGAAAATAGGTTCAGGTACAGCCAAAATGGAGACAATTGTTGCACCTTCAAGGAAAGTCACCCACGTGGTCCTCTATACCCTCCAGCCTATTTTCTCTAATTTTCTGAAATTGATATCTTTGGTTTTATCCAAAATATACATTCATTTGCTTTAATATGTTTGGAAGCATCTGTTTTGGTCTCTGGAATAATTAAAAATATATTTACTGTCATACATTGAGAAATTCTTAAAAATTAATTACACAGTTCATTTGAAACATGTCAGTTAAAAATTTGTAATTTGATGAATCTTCATAGCAGTATTTTAAATATATATCTACTTTCATTTCTAATTTTATTCTAGTATTGTGTGAGAGCTTCCTTTGCATGATTCCCACTCCATTGTCTGTTAAATTCTTTATTGTGGCCCTGAACATGGGCTATATCATCCTCCCCAGTACTGGGATGATAAGCATGTAGCATCTCACTGGGCTGAAAATGTCCTTTGTATTTAGTAAGTAGTTACTTTGGTGTGCTTTGACTTTAATTGCATTCATGTATTTCCTATTTTATTCTCTTTTGTACCACTCTTAAGTTTTGTTCATGTGCGAGGAGATCATCTGGTGTCTTCTTCCAAAACTTTCATTGTCTATAGACTGGTAAAATAAATGCTTGTTTCCATGAATTTTTAAATTATTCACAACTATTATCTGTCATTTAATTAATTACTTTTGTATGAAACCAGATTCAGGAATGTCAATGTTGACTAAGTACAAAGAATGATGTACTCAATTCTATAAATACGTGAAAAAAGTTATAATTTGTGGTGTATCAGAACCATTCGTTAGATGTGTCTCTCCTTCCATGATGTGTCAAAGGGGATTTGCAGGCTCCATCTTTGAGCTCTGCCTTGAAGTTAGAGCACAAGCTCAGTGTAGGTGACCCTGCAAGACAAGCAGTGCTACTATACTTTGGATGCTTTGTTAACGTGTTGCAGTCTAGCCTCAGAGTTACTGTGTGAATACAGTTGCATGTACCAGGGTTTGCTGACCAAGACATGCAGTAATATTTGAAAAAAAAGTGATCTTCAATAGAACTCTTTATGAGAGGATCCAAGAAGTATCAGGCTGTGTCTGAATTTTAAAAAATACATCATTTTTTAAGACACAGTGACTTTTGAAGATGTGGGTGTGAACTTCACCATGGTACAGTGGGCTTTGCTGAAACTTATCCCAAAAGAAGCTCTGCAGAGATGTGATGTGGGAAGTATTTATAACTATTAATGCTATAGGTAATCATGGTAACATTTTCTGACTTATAGAAACAGAGAGCACTGATTTTTGCTCACTGATGTAGTTCAACAAACTTGAATGTTATAGCATTTTTAAGTTGGACTTGATTAATTTCTACCATGATTATAATGAATCTATGAATTTTATATAACATATTGACTTTGTATATGTGTACAATACAGGAAGAACAGATGATAAAGAGCAAATTGGAGGAGAGGACAATAATTGCTCAAGAGACCTAAGGTAATTTTAAATTTCAAGAAAATTTTAAATTTCAAGTCCATCGGAGGTCTGGTAGAGTAGGTGGGGTTACCCAGCAAACTGCCAGGCTCTGCCTCAATACAGCACATCCAGAGACCCGGTTGCATCCTAAGGGTTGCCTGGGTGGAGCACCAGGCTCTGCCCCAGCAAGGTGCTCCTGGGGACCTGGTCAAGTCCATGGAGTCGCCCCCGTGGACCACCAGGCTCCACCCTGGCGAGCAGCTCCTGGGGGCCTGGTCAAGTCCACAGTGTTGCACCCGTGGACTGCCAGGCTCTGGGCTCCATCCCAGTTAGGTTCTTTGGCAATTATCATCAGTTTAACTAGAAGATGAATTAATTAAAGAAAAGGAAACAACCAGTTTAATAATAAGAGGAAATTTACTAATTTATGATTCATATTTTGTTCTGTTTTTCTAATTTTATGGATACATTTATACAATCTCTTTCTTGAATAACAATCAGGAGCAATGTTTGATGTTTGAGAAATGTGACAAATCTTTAACAAGCATAAACCTAGCTAAGTTGTGAGCAAGAAACCCGTTTGGTCTCCCTGAGCTGTATTTCACTTTTTTTTTCCTCAACAATGAATATTACACACAGTGTGTTTGAATACAGAGTCGTCATTTCTGAAGGGTTACATTTCAATAATGAAAATATAAGTGAGCAGTGAATTTATTATCCATAATACACTGAGCTTTATATATCTTGTGCTAGACTTAATTATACTTGGACACATAATTGACTCACCAGTTGTGTAGTATTATCTAAAATTATGTCTACTTTGTATCTGAACTAGCTGCCCAAATTCATTGAATGTAATACCGTGCAGAATACAGTGTCAATACTTTACACCTTGGAACATACGGTTAACTTCCCTGCAAAGCTCACATCTGATTCCTGACATCAACAGAAAGATTTACAGTTTTATATTGCTCTTGGATTTCAAACCAGGGGGATATTTTATGCTGAAGCCATTTCCTCTATCATCATTTTGCCATAAACAGAAAACGTTGCTGTTCAAGGTGATGCTGGAGGAAAGTGAAATGGTAGCAGCCCACGCAACTGAGTGAGATTCTTTCAGAATACACATGAAAGTCCTGGAGATCTAGCTCAGTGCGTTTGTACTTGTATTTATTACGTATCTCTCCTCGTTGATACAAAATACCTGACACCTCAAATTAAGAAAGTTAAAGTTTAGTTAGCTTACAATTTGTGGAGGTTTCAGTCCATACTTGGCTGCTTCACAGGCAGAACGGCTCATGGCAGAGAACAAAAGTTCTTGGTGGTGGAAAACAGCAAATGCAACAAGAGCAAAACTGAGGAGTGGCAGCAAGCAAGACTCTTCCCTTCCCTTACACTGTCCGCAAGCCACCTGCCCAGGGGGTGTGTAGCACTCACACCCATAATCCCAGCGTTGGACCACGAGCCCATCATAAACTTTAGAAGCTTCCCTGTGACTTCATACAGCTTTGGGGGGACATCCAGATACAAACCATAGCAGTAGCCTTAGCTGTACTCCTTGGAAATGTACATAGCATGTGCTTCCTGATAAGATGCTGAGAACTGACTCCTCCCACACTATTCAAAGGGAACCTCACACACTGTCCATATTACATGGTCTGCAATCATTTGAGTGGACTTGTGGCCCCAGTCACAGGAGAAAGAAACAGGAAACATCCAGCAAATTAGTTTTATACCTAGGCCAAACACAAAAAACCCTGATATACACGTATTTTAAGTTTTAGCAAATCTATTTATATGTCTACTGAGTGATTTTTATGTTTCTATACATGTATGACATTTTCAATATTTGAATCAGGGTAAAACATCTATGTTTTCAAAATGTTTAGAATGAGGAAAGTTGCATTATGGAAGCTGATTTTCTGAAACCAGCCTAACCCTAAGACCAAAATTTGACAGAGTTACCACAACAAGAAGCCAATATCTTGACAAATGTGTGTGCAAAAATCCTCAGCAATGTACTGCATCAGAAAATTGTAGAGCTTTCTGAAAACAAAATTTACCATTACCAAGCTGGATACACCTAGTTAAAAGAAAAATGTTCATCAAAGCAAAGTCAATAAAAATGATACAGGACATCAAGGTAAGGAAAGAGAAAGTGATATAATTATCACAATGGACACACAAAAAGCATTTTGAAAGAATGAACTTGACTTTAAGAAATGCTAAACTAATTTGATCTAGGATAATACCTCACCAAATAAAGAATATATACGACAACCACCTAGATAACATCCTTTAAAATGGGAAAATATGAATTATCTAAGATGATGAAAATAGAAGTAGTCGTACTCTATTTACTTTATTCAACATAATGCCAACTTTTATACATAGAGGAAGGAGGTCAGAGAAAGGACACTCCGTATATGTGCTGTCAAAGCAACCATGAGAAAGGACACAGATTATAAAGCAAAAATGAAATTTTCCAAGTTTCAGATGACAAATTTATTGATATGGAAAATACTAATACAAACATAACAATAAGAAATAACTTAGAAAAATCCTTAACTCTCTTGTATTGCAATTTAGAAATGCTTCATAAATATGAATAAATATATCCTGAACATCGCTGAAAAATTACCAGTAAAACACAGAGAATGATGTGAAATTTTTATGAAATTAAAAAGATGAAATATTGGTCAGGAGCTATGAAGAATAAATAAAGGATTTGAAATATTGTGTTTATGAGTAAAAATAACAATTACTCTATGCTGCACATGCACAATATCTTTTCAGGTGCACACTGCTGTAATAACTATCTGAGATAAATAAATTTAAATCATGGAAGTTTTGTTTTAGCTCAGCATTACAGGGCATTGTGTCTGGGGTTATACAGCCTTGTTAGTTTTGTTCTGTGGTCACAAAGTTCCATGAAACTGCACGGTAATAGTGATCCAAATTTCTGCCACTAAGCCCCACCTGCTACAGCTCCCAACACTGCCATAAGCTGCAGCATCCTTGGACCAAACCTTCTCAGGACTAAAAGATATCTGAGGTTGAGGCTGCAGCACACACCAAGGCCATGTACATGTACCGTCAGCTCTGTACAAACACACCAAAGGCATACTGCACAGAAATGCAAAAAGTCCTAAAATTCATATGAAAACACAGTATACCCCCAAACATAAAGAACATGGAAACAAGCCATTGCAACACAAAAACCTACAAAAACAGAATGCAGGCCAGGCGTGGTGGAGCACACCTGCAATCCTAGCACTCAGAAGGCTGAGGCAGGAGGATTGTCGCAAGTTCAAGAGCAGCCTGGGCTACAAAGTGAGTTTAAGGCCAGCCTGAGCTGCATAGTGAGACACTTGTCTTAAAAAGACAGGAAAAAAAAAAAAACCCAGATTGCAAAGGCAAACAAAAACCTACTGAAAAATGCCAAATATGAATGTGAGAAATAAATGCTTCCATTATACCAAGGAAATTTAAATGTCAGAAAAACGCAACAAATACTGATTTATGAGTGAAAATCTGAATACATAGCTCACCAATGAAAACATGTTGGTGAGAAACAATAACTTGGTTACAGACCGAACACTAGTTATCCATAAGGAAATGTAACTTACACCAATTAAACTGATGATAAGAGTAGACAGCAAATTATTAGAAAAGAAGATGTGAAATAGAGGGGAAAGTGGAGGTAATGGGGGTAAAACTGAGAGTGTTTGTTGTATCTGGGTACAAACATCTCAGAAAGAAAGTTATTGCCCTGTTCAGCATTATGCACTGATAATTAATTTAAAAGGAATAAGAATTCACAGCTATTCTGAGGGTCAAAAACAAAGATGTCCCACATTCACAGGAGTCAGTGAAAATGAAAAGCATAATCCATCATCATATTTATTTGCTATAGAAATGCAAGTGTTATAACCCCTGAGGAAGACACTTCACAGATTTTTATACTAAAAATTAGGGTTAGCATAGTTTAGCATTTGAGCTTCTAGACCAAGATACAGTACTCAAGTATTATGGAAGTGAAATCATATGTCCATAGGCAAAAATCAACACACACAGTTTTAGAAGTTTTAACCCTGTCGTCAATTCCTGGAATTAACCAAGATGTCATTTGGTAAGTGAATGAATAATGAAAGCCTCAAAGTAAAGAGATGGTCCAGCTATAAAACACGTGATTCATTAAATCAGAAAATATAATTGCTGTTAAATTTAATTTGATAGGTGTAATAATTCATTGTGGGATAACACGTGTTCAATGGTTTGTGTGTGTGCTTGTGTCAGTGTACATGTGTGTTAATGCTTTTCAGGTTTATAAACAGGTAGTTTATGTGTTATAACTAAGGAGCCATCCTAAATGAATGACATAAGAATATAGACCATGGCAGAGGGATACTAAAAGGTGAAGTTGAGACCCATTAACAGCCATCCACACAAACACTAGTTCCTTGTTTCTTTCAACAGACAGCAGAATGCGTCAGAATCAGCCACGTTCCCATTACAAGGGGAGGATCGGGAAACCTCACCAGATGTGTCCCTCTGTGTCCAGGAGCTGCATGCGGAGGGCGCTTTTAATTTTCTTTTACCATATAGAAGAGCAACACCATAGACAGTGTGGGGAACATTACAGCACATCAGCACCAGTCTTTTTTATTTAAGTTTAGTGGTACAGTTTCGGTATATACAATGCACACATTCATTATCGGGCATGGGAATCTGTCCACGAGGTATCTTGATTCCTCTTTTCTCCCCGATTCCCGTCCACTCTTTTAAACCCCCTTCCACGCCCCATTCACAAAGCTCGGTTCTCATTCTGTCCTTCATTTCTCATGTTTCTCTTTCCCTTCTTCTTTCCCTCTCCCCTCCTAGTTCTCTTTTCCTTTTTAACAGGTTCTTCCTCACTCACAATATCTATGGTACATTTGGGTTCTTATCAACACTTACAGTGGCTACAGCAGAGACATAACATGGAATTTACACACGCGTCTCTGCTTTATTTATGATTATCATCTTAAGGTCCATCCACATCAGCTCCCATTTTCTGTCGAATATGAAACTGTTTCTGATGCTTTCACAATTTTACATGTGGTCAAAGCAGAAAAATTGCATGGAAAAATGCACAGTGTGTGTACATGAAAAGCAAAGTAGATGAAATGATAGATAAATAGCAAGTTATTATCAAACAATGTGTTACCGTATTTTAGTGAAAGCAATCAGTGTTGCCCATATTGCCTGAATTTGTCAGAGAGCTGGAGACCACACAAATAGTCCGCCCTCTGCTGATGAAAACCACCCCAGCCTGACCCTGCAGCTCTGGAGAGGAGCCGAGCCCTGGATGCCCAGGTCTCCTCCCTGGGTGATAAGGGAATGAATATGGACAGTTCACCAGGGAGTTCAGGCTGAGCTGGGTTCTCCTTGTGGTCGTTTTCAAAGGTAATTAATGAAGAACAAAAGTCATAGACTGTTAATCGGCATGAGTAGAATAAATCATGGACACATGTAGCGGTTTTCCCAGAAGGATGTCTCTAGGTTTGCAGTTGTCCATGGTGCAGTGGAGCTGGTTCAGTCTGGGTTTGGCTTTCCGCAACCTAAGGGGTCTGTGAACCTCCCACCCAGTCACAGGCTAACAGTGAGAGCCAGCGCGTATCTCGCTGCAGGGTAAATGACGACCAGTAGGGGCGCAGAGGGTCACGTGAGCTTCTGGAAGGGCCTGAGCACAAGAAGCTGAGGTCTTCTCAGCCTCTGGCCTTTCCTCTCTGTCTTAGCATCATATGACTTGAAGAGATCCTGCGTATGTAAGCAGCAGACTCCTTATGAAATATACAAGTTCTACGTGAAGAATTTTGTTGTGAATTAGGTGCAGAGGTAAGTCAGAAGCTTGATCCCTGGAAAGATAAATTTACGAACTTGATATTAAATACCCTGAACTCATTAAATCTGATCAGAAATTACAAACTGGGCCAGGGGTAAAGCTCAGCGGTACAGTACCTGCTTGGCAATCCAGAGGTCCTGAGTTTGATGCCCGGTACAAACCAATCAATCAATCAATCAATACCCAGCAGCACATTTCTATGGAAATCTCTAATTCAAAGTTCACGGTTATTACGTACTTTGTGAAATATATGACATTATTAACCAGCAGCCAGTAATCTTTATGGAAAATACATATTGTAACTGTTAATTGTATACAAACTAAGATTCTGGACTGACAAGTTCAAGCAATACATTTTTGAAGCACGAAGTGTAGTTTGAGATAATTTTTTATGGGAAAGAAGAGAAGAGAAAAAAAGGTTTCTGGTTTCTCCAAGGGTGGAAGCAAAAGAGAAAAGAAAGACACATAGAATTTCTTTGTGACCGCTCATGCTGGGGGTTCATACAACACCACAGTACCACACACAACTGGGAACAGTAAACTTCATAACTGTAAGGAATTTGAGATACAAAGATCACAAGGGAAAATTTAAAAACTTTATTTAGAATAGGGTAGTGGCAGACAACTATCATTTAAGGAGGTCTTGTGTCCAGCTATAGATGCCTGAGGGCCTTTGCTCCTGGTTGATTTCAGTAAGGACAAAAGACCTTTTCCTCTGGCTGTGTCCCAGGTCCCAGGACCCAAACCCAGGTAGAACTGCCCACATATGAATTCCTAAGTGAGCTGTATCTGGTTTTCTTTCTTCTTCTCAGTGTCTAGTCACTAAAATTTATTGGTGTGTTAAAAGGGGCCATAGACACCAGTTGGAGTTAACAATTTAGAGTGGAGCAATGCACAAGTACAATAGAGTGAGAGACAGAGAGTGACAGCGAGGCGGGGGTGGGGGGAAGAACCAAACCTGAACGCATATTTCAAGAGTGCACGGTGATACTAAGTATCTGAGAGATGATGGCCTGCCTTTGAGCACCTCTTATAATGATAGAGGCCAAAGGTAACTTGCATTATTCTCATGTTGTCTCAATAAATTTCGTATTCCATTATTTCCAGAAGTTGTTACTTGGAGTCTAAAGTTCTTTTCTATCCCAGCTTCATCAGGAAGGGAACAAGTGAATCAACTATGGGGCGGTGGTTCAGCAATCACTCTGGCCCTCATGCTTGGCTATGTTTATCTTCACAAGTAAGGCAGGTTTCCTGACATTGGAAAGAGCATGAAGCTTGTCTGAGGGAGTTCAATTTTTTTTTTTTTTTGTCGTTTTGAAGCAGGGTCTCACTGTGCAGTTCAGGCTGGTCTTGAATTCACTTTGTAGCACAGGTTGACCTCTAACTTGCAGCCCTTCACCTGCCTAAGCCTCGCAAGTGCTGGGATTACATGCGTGCACTACTATGTCCTGCTGAATTTTTTATCTTTAGTCTTTTGCAGAAATTTGCTATAATTTATCTCGAATTTCTTCATTTACACTATAATTGCTTTTCTCTGGGTGGACATACACTAATTTAGTTGAATGAAAATGAGTATATTGAGAGAGACGGTGAATATCTTGGCAGCGAAGCCTACTGCATTATTCCCAACAGCAGCACCCTCCATTGCATTTTGTCCTCCACAGGCCTGGAGTCATATTTTCAATCAGCAAAGGAAAATTCATCCAGAGATACTCACCCTGTCACCTTCAGAGCACTTTTGTAATCCACTTCCTAGAAGAATCCACTGAGTCCATTAAGAAAATCAGAGCAGGTCTGAAAAAGCAGGAGTCAAGCCCTTGAATACAAGTACTTCTCAAGTGAGGTGAGACTGGAGTCCATGGAGAGACTGGTCCAGCTCTTCCTGATTTACAAGCTATCATTTGTGCTCCACTCCTGCTGGGAGAGATTGGTTTATCTTGTCAAGCTCAGCTCAGCTGGCTGGCAATGAAACAGAGCTGATCAGAGATGGAGGCACAGGCTCTCTGAATTACCCAATCAGGTGGACCAAGGTAGGTGGGGCGCTTCTTCTGTCATGGTGCCAGTGAATACACTTAGTGTGTTGCTGAAACTCTCCAGCTGATTGGACCTTCTTTCTGTGACGCTTCTACTTACTGCAGATGGCAAAAGCTCAGAAAACTTGAGGCCTTGCATTGGTTATGATGTTGCAGGCAGCTGAGTTAGATAGAAATATTATAGGCAGTCAGACAGGGCCAGGCCTTGGATGGTGTAAATATGAAAGATGCATATTTTCTGTGGGCCAGACCTCAAGACAAAAGATTAAACAAATGTACCCACATACCTCCCTCGGGATGGACATCAGGGATTGCCATTCAAAATAGGTAGCAACCATCCTGGAGTCACTGATCCAGCCCCTTTACAGGAAAAGTCCATGTTCTGTATTCATGCCTGTTTGCTACATGACTAGGTTCCCCATTTGATCCCAGTTGAATGAATTTTATCTGAACAGTTCTTATTGGCTGACCATGGTTTGTCCATTTTCCCCCTACCTTGGACCCACCTCACCTCTTGGTTTTGCTCTGTAAAAGTCTCTAGAAAAGACAGAGTCAGGGGTAACCTACTCAGGCCCCCTCTGTCCCTCTCTTGAACAGAAGTTTCTTTCCCTCAATAAATATATTCTGCTCTTAACCTCCATTGTCCCTAAAATTCATTCTTCGATTTGAGAGAACACGAACTCATCCCGGATATCGTTCAAGTTGGGAGTTTTTATTTTCCTTTATGAGATGGGAAGGGAGCAGTGAATGGAATGGAATTGTGAGTCCTGGGAGGAAGTGGCCAGAACCAGCTATGGCAAGCTCCTGCCTGCCTGCTTAGCTCCAGAGCTGGGGTCTTCCTAAGTAGTTGGTCCTGCATTGTCTACTGTCCAGTTTCCCCTATGCCCAGCAGTCACATTTTTCAGTTGCCAGCATATTCTTTGCACTGTGAAACTGCAAACCCAGAAGCCCTTCTTGGGCAGCCCGAGGCACTGCTGTATCTCAAACCAGGCTGAGAAGCACAGTGGCTCTGAGGCAAACCTGGGTTCAGTCCTCAAGAATAACAAAGTAATCACTTGAGTTATGTATGTGAGATCTCTACTGGCAATGATTTTATTGCATAAACAGTTCTCAAAAGCTAACGCCATTGGGGATGAGGTACTGAACCAAAAGAAGAAAGTAGAAGCGTGCCCTGATTTCCAAGATGCATCTCAGGTGGTTGGTCATGTGGGTGCTCACACAGCATGAATTATAAACAGATAGAGCTCAGAAATTACTCAGCTGTTCAGTGGCCACGTGTTACACATGGTTAGTGGATTTAAAACAACCTCTTTTCTATATTCCTGAGACAGAGTGCAGCTATGCAGTTCTGAATGACCTTCAACTCGCTATGTAGCCCACAGTGGCCTCAAATTCTTGAGGATCCCACTGCTTCAGCCTCTGATTTGATGGGATTGCAGGCATAAGCCGCCATGCTGTCGAAAACAAATGCTTTGAACTCAGGCTCTGTAACCAACTTCCTCAGTATGCTGGGTTTAAAGGAAATGGATTGGTTATTCTGTAGTTTAAATTCCTGGAAACTCAGGTGATTTGTGTAGAGTGGTTGTAATTTATTCCAGGGGGAACAAGTCTTCATTCCTGGTTGGGCAGAAAGCTCACTCTTAGTTCAAAGTCCTAAGTCACTGTCTGGTCTCATTTTAATTCTTATCAAAACCTTCCCAACTTTGCCTCAGGCCCTCTCCCTAAGTAGGATCCTGATTTATAAGCTAACTAACATTGTTCTTTACAACTGGACTATTGAAGTAAGTCTTTCCATGTAGTTTAGAATGCTGAGAAAGATGCAGGGAATGATGTATTAGCAAGCGATGCCGCAGTGCATTATTGTGCAATGGACACAGTGTGAAATAGCTCATGACCTCGGTGCAGGGTAACTCAGGACCAGCAAAGGGCACTGAGGGTCCTGTAAACACCTGGCAGATCCTACGCACATATGCAGGAAGCTGAGATCTGTCATCCTCTGGCCTTTCCTCTCTGTCTTAGCATCAGACGACTTGAAGAGTTCCTGCCATACATAAGCAGCAGATTCTTTATGAAATATCCAAGTTCTAAGTGAATATTTATGTTTTATGCCTTCAGCATATATTTAACTTTCGACTTTGATCTACATATGCATTTTTACTAGAAAGGTAAACGTACTTTCATACCTTTCACAGTAACCTATAAATTTGAAGATTTTTGTTGTTGCTGTTGTTCAAAGAATTGAACTTAGGACTGTGGGACACTAAAAAAAAAAATCCAAAAATCAAGACGCCTTATAACAAAGAACGCTTTATTTTAGCTGGTACCCAGCGGCGTCCCCGTTGCAGCGCAGGCAAGGAGAGGGTGGGGGGG
>PVLD010029462.1:0-18050 GCA_004027595.1 Dinomys branickii
AGCCTGGACAGAATACAAGGGACAGAAAGAGGAATGTTGTGGTCACTAGTTGCTGAGGCTGTGCTTGCTACTGCTTCTTTGTTGATGACTTCTGCCTGTCTTGCCATGCCATGGACTGTTTCTCTTCTGCAGTGCCCCTCTGCCATGGCACCCTGCCTTGAACCAGCTGACTATGCACTGACTATGCAGTAAACCTCTGCAAACTGCGACTTGAAATAAACCCTTCCTTCTTTAATTTGGGGGGTTGGATATTTTGTGTGAGTAATGAGAAAAGTAACTAAGACACCTTGATTGGTGTTGGATTTTCCGTGGGACAATGTGGATGTGCTTAAAGAATTGCCAATTGAGACAACCATAATTTTGGTCTGCTTTATCTCTCAGTCATTCTCCTTTCATCCTCATCTAGATCCTGATTGTTGAACACAGAAAAGGTCATGAGCAGCAGTTGGGTCATATTTGAAAGTATTGAGTGTCTCTAGGGCACATAAAGCTTCTGGTGGAAAGAGGTGGGAGAGATCCATATCCCCCTGAGAGACAGGTGGGTGTCTGAGGACAGGATTATCAAAAATAATGAATTTTGTCATTGAAAGCCTCTTTATGTACCATGGTCCTTGGGCCTTTACAGAGATAAAGAACCATAAAATCCTGAACATAAGGGATTTCACATCACTTTAATTTAGACTGCCATTCTGTACCTATCTCTTGCCATTTATTAGTTCATCCTGACAGTGTGGTTTGCTGGGTATTTCCCATGGTTCAATGGCCCAATAACCCTTTAGAAAGAAGGATGGTGTCAGGCTCCATCTGACCTAGGGGGTCCCTTAGAAACTCCAAAGAGATTGAGGTGGGACTTACCCTAGGCCTTACTTAGCCACTAGAGAAATATCTCCTAAAATATCAGGGTGGAGCCCCTTGGGGAGTCTCCCTTTGCCACTTGAACTCAGGAGATCAGGGTGGAGGTGGCCCCAGAGTTCCCTTAGAAACAATGAACTCTTTAAGAGATCAAGGTTGAATCCTTTGGTGAGTTCCTTAGAGAAGGGGGGACCTCCACCCAGAGGATTCCTTCATGGTGGAGCCCCAACCTGGGGGCTTCCTTAGATATTTGAGAAATAGTATACTCTTAAGAGTCCCCACCCAGTGACTTTGTAGAGACAGAGGAGGAGCCCTCCCAGGGGCTCTCTTAGTGACCTGAGAAACAGTATCCCTTGTATTAGTCCCAGTAATAAGAAAGTTGGCCTTCTGCACTATCTCACCCAACCAGCACCCAGCCTGGGGATTGGGCTGTAGCCTCCTCAGCAGATGCCCACATTCAGCCAGCTATGGATGCCTGCAAAGTAAATGTGCTTCAGGCCTTCATGAAAATGTGTAAGCAAGATCCCAGAGTCCTGCACACTGAGGAGATGTGCTTCCTGAGGCAGTGGGTGGAGAGCATGGGGGGTAAAGTAACAGCTGCTATTCATAAAGCTAGATCAGAAGAAAATATCAAGGAAGAAAACAGATAGTAAAAATATAGAGGAAAACATAAAGACAGATGAGCTATCAAGTGAAGAAAGTGATCTAGAGATTGACAATGAAGGAGTAAATGAAACACTGAAACCACTCAAGAAATGGGAGAGAAAAATCTAGTGAAAACTGAGGCGATGATGAATCAAGAAAATGAAGAAAAAAGACTGTCATTGATGCTCTAAATGATGGCAAACCACAGGAAGCCATTGACTTGTTCACAGATGCCATCAAGCTGAATCCCTGCTTGGCCATTCTGTATGCCAAGAGAGCCAGTGTTTTCATCAAATTGCATAAGCCAAATGCTGCCATTTGAGATTGTGACAGAGCCATTGAAATAAATTCTGATTCAACCCACCCATACAAGTGGCAGGGCAAAGCACATAGACTTCTGGGCCACTGGGAATCTTACCCTTGCTTATAAACTGAATTATGATGAAGATGCAAGTGCAGTGCCGAAGAAGTGCAGCCAAGGGCCCAGAAAACTGCTGAACATTGGAAAAAGCATGAGGGACAACGTGAAGAATGAGAGGTCAAAGAAAGAATAGAAGTGGTTAAGTAGGCTTGCGAGGAGCATGAGAAAGCCCAGTGAGAGGAAGAAGCCAGGCTACAATCAAGAGCTCAGTGTGGTTATTTCTTGGGTGGCTTTCCTGGGGCAATGCCTGGTAATTTCCCAGGAGGGATGCCTGAAATGGGAGAAGGCATGGCCAGAGTGCCTGAGCTCAGTGAGATTTTCAGTGATTCAGAGGTCTTTTCAGCCATACAGAATCCAGAAGTTATGGTAACCTTTCAGGATGTGGCTCAGAATCCTGTAAATATGTCAAAATTTCAGAGTAATCCAAAGGTTATGAATTTCATCAGTAAATTGTAAGCCAAATTCAGAGGTCAAGCATAATGGTCATCTGACAAAGCCATTCCTGAAAGAAAAGACACATAGGTCACTTAATGGATGTCACAATAACACAAAGCAGTGTACCTCTGACCTTTTTGTCAGGAGAGCTGGGATGCTTTGAAGATAAACCCTTCTCCTCTGCACCAAATGGAACCACAGCATTTTACAATGGTTTGCCATTAGGGTATTTATTCAGGTAATGTTTTCCTACTAGGAATTATAAACCTTAAATACTTTTTAAACCCTAAAAAATATTTAAAACAAATTTAAAGGGTCTATTAATTTCTGTATTTCTTTATTAATCATTTTGGGTGTTTCCTTTGAATTACTGGGCAAGCAGGATAAATATGAAGATGTGCGGCTCTAGTAGGAGTGAAAAAAGTGTTTTTTGGTGGGAAGCAAATCTCATTTAAGAAGACAAAGTTTGAGTCGGAGTACTCAAATAGGATTATTGGTTACTAAGGCATTTTGACTTGGTTTTTTAAAAAAGAGGATAAAAACAGAAAAAATAAACAATAGAAATAATACATAATTCTAAACAAGATGATAGGAAATTAATAATGGCTGTTATATTTGCATATTGTTATCTTCAAAGTAGTTGTTCAGATTACCATATATAGGCATGCAAAGTGATCAAACAATTGAACATTAACTGTTCCTTTCAATATCTAATAGAAATTAGTAGTACAACTATCTTAGCTATCTTGTGTGTGTGTGTATATATTTTTCCCCTTCTTTTCTTTCTTTTCTTCTTTCCCCTATCCCAGGTTCTCTTTCCTTTTGAGCAGTTTCTTTCCCTTTCACAATATCTATTGTACCTTTTAGATTTTATCTACTCTTTCAGTTTTTTACACTAGGGAGACAATATAATGTTTACACATGTGAGTAGAGATTATATTCATAAGTGATATGGCTTTTTAAAGATTTCTCTTTTCTTTCACTTGTAAAGATGATTTATTTCAGTATAACTATTAGGACCACCAGAATTTAAACATGATCTGAATAAGGAATGGAAGTACTGTTAGCGCAGCAACAGCACAATGTTTTATATAATATGTATCCTTTTATGGTTTGCATTTAAATCTTACATTGTGCTGAAGGGGTGATCTTTTTTCTAAGCCGCAGTGGAGTTCAGTTATTTATCTCTGTTCTTGTCCAAAATATCAAATAAATGTTTCATATTATTTCCACTAGGGGAAATACAGGAGTATGTTTCTTTTTATATATCTGTTCAAAAATATCTTTCTTCATCAGAAAATGACCAAAACTGATTTCCGCTTGTATTTTCCCCTCTAACCTTCTAGAGCTAAAAGTAAATTTTTTTCACTAGCATCATCAAGGTTATGACCATTCCCAGTACAATTGTGCAATCATACTTAATGCTGGGTTTAATTTAGTATGTAATACATGTCAGGTAATAACCATAACAGTTGTTGTTTCTTTCTTTGGCCTTGAAATTGCTTATTTAAGTATTGTACTTGTCATATCAAGACATTGGGAAGAGAGATTCCCTTTGGCGTTTGATCTTTAACTTAGGAAATACATATTTTAGTTATGGTTTATCCTGAAGTACTCATTTTTGTATTCTGAAGAACATATGATTTGACGTAGTTGCTACACATACAGGAGGTGACTGCTTGATGAAAGATAAATTATAAAAGAGATGAAAACCACAGTTATTTGCTATGGAGTTGTTGGCACTATCAAGGTTCCTTATCCTGTTCAGTTCTTACATAAATACTGTAAGTTGTATATCAACATCTGCTCTCTCCCTCCTTTCCTTGCAAGAGTAAAGAAAATTATAAATTTCACAATGTACATTTCTAAATTAGTACACTTCTCAAATCATGTTTATTCTGGTTCTAACACTTTGCTATACACAAGAAGAAAGATTTATCTCTTACTTAAATGAGGAAAAGCTGTGTGCTAATGGAGCATGCTTTCACAATCTTTAGAAATATCCATCATATAATACTTGGAGTTGACCTTTCCAGTGTTCTTTTTGTTCATGTGTGTTATAATTTCTCAACATCTTCAGTGTGTGCTGTGCTTAACTAGAGAAGAACCTTTTGTTCTTGGACTCTTTACAATACATGGCCTAACTATATACTACAGATACCCCCATAAATAGGTAAACACCTATAAAATTGGCAGGTACCACCATTGAATTGCTCTCCTGAAAATTTTTCCTGTACTTACAGATTTTAAATTTCCTCAAATACAAAATGCAGTCTTCATAAAGATTCAATATCATTTCTAAAACAATATTTTTGTGCTAATGATGCTATAAGAAGGAACAGGCATTTTCTGCTTACAAATATGGCTATTGAATATTTCTAGCTACATTAAAAATAAAATATGGTTTCAAACTGGAAAAAATATTGTTACTTTGTTTAAGAAATCTTTGAAAGAGCTTTAAAAGTTCCAAGTATGGGAACATTTGTATACTCACATCTACTTTAGTTGACCTTTACTAGCTCTTCCTTTGTTCTGCTGAGGCTATCAGGCATATGTTAATCAATTACCAGAATATCTTCTATAGATAAACAGGAAAGGGATCTAACCCAAATCAGAAGTGAACTGGGGAGGAGGTCTATATGTTCCTTAAAATTGGAGGCTTAGTTCTTAACTACAAGAATGAGATTTCCTGGTGACCATAAAGGCAGTTGGGAAAAAAAGAAGAAAATTGCAAACAAAAATGTCATAACCATGTGACTGACCCATATGGCTTATAAAATGTTGGGCAAATATAGAAAACTCAATGTGAGTAAACTAAAGGATGAACCAAAATTGTTGATCCATTTGCTGGAATCCATGTTAATGACCCACAGAATGAACCAAAATGGCCAATTGTGATTTCTTTTAGGGGAGAGAGAGAGATAAACTTGAGGTGGACCTGTAAGCCTCTTACAATTTAGGGAAAAGAAAAAGGGCACGTGATTTCCCTCTTTCTTTTCACATGGTGGTGCACTCTAAGAAATTGTTCCTGGAACCATGAGAAATCTTCCTGTGTTACCTAGCTTCCATTAATTTTTATCTTCTAGCTCCCTGCTTCTCCCTAACAACCAAAAATGATTTGGACCCTTAGAAGGATGAATGCCTGTCCTGGGAGAGAGGGGATGACATCAGATCTAGGCCATCCTATTGAAAACTTGCTCAAATTCTCACAAGAAGTATTAGAGATGGCACTTTCTGAGTGGCTCCATGTGGAGGACTTTGGAAACTGCTCTGTGCATGTACTTTTAAAATTTGTAATTAACAGAGCAAGCCTACTGCCTTCGCCAGTTTCCCATGCCCTAATATCTTGTCTCATTGTAATTTTTATACCAAACTCTCTCTGCTAGGTTTGTCTAAGCAGTATAGGGGATTGAATTCAGGACCTTGCGCTTGCCAAGCAAGTGCTTATTCCACTGAGCTATATCCCCAGCCCAAAGCCCCATTTTTAATGATATCCAAATGAGCGGGTAGGATAGTCAGTGCCACTGACTGCTTTATTGGGTTTCGGATTGAGACTGTATGGGCCAGGATTTCACAAGCTTTTTCTATAAAGGGCCACATAGTAAACTTTGTAGATCTTATGGACTATACTTTGTGTGCTACTACTACTCAATGACTGTGCTATAGTGTGAAGGCAATATAGGCAGTCCATCAATAAATGACCATGATGACATTCCAAGTGAACCCTGTTCACTAATATAGAAGGTGATCTAAATTTGGCCCACAAGATTGTAGTTTTTCAACTCTTAGCATAAAACTCATACAAGAAAGTCTCCCATCTTGGCTAATTCCACCCTTCATTTGTGCATACTCTTCAAACCTGTCACATAACAATCTCTAAATAAGAATAGGTTATGTAAACAAACACAGCTGAGCAAATGCTATTAGTGGTATTGCAAATGACTTTAACCACTTGCCAGCCTGTATTTACTTGGAGTCACCCTAATTTTAGAAGCTGGGAGAAAGCTGAGATAGAAATTTTACTTTAGTAAAGTTTGGGAGTGGCTCACTGCCCAACAACAATATACTTGAGGTGTTTAAAATAAGGAAAATGGACCCCTGCACTATCATGGAAGCAATGCTGAGCCCCAGTGAACTTTGGGAGCTATGGTGAGCTGCTTGGGAGGGGAGAAAATCCTCATCACATCCCCTCACCATTGTGGGAGTGACACTGAGACATGGTGAACTTCAAGATCCACGGTGAGCAGCTCCAGAGGGTAAAAGTCCAGCCTCCAACTCCCACCACTGTGGGAGGCTTGGGAGCCTCAGTCCAGAGGAACCCTGGTGTCTGGCACATACCTCTGCACTGTGGGTTGGGCAGCCAGTGCAGGAAGTGCCTGGGAAAGAGCAGCCATCTTGTCTGAAGGAACCCAGGGTAAATTCATTCTAACAAGGGGAAACACTTTGCATACAAACTCATAATTTATAATCAGTTCTGTTATATAACTATAAACTGTGCTCCTATGGCCTAAAGTACAAAATAAAGTTTCCAGTTTTTCAGTTTCTAAATTGTGCATATTGCTGAGTGTACTAATGTAGCTAGAATGTCATATATCCTGTAATCAGTTGTTCTCCCTTGTGTAAAAATATTGAGAAACTCTGGGGTAATAACCTCACCACAGCCCTACTGAGCTAAACAGAAACTGACTAGGGACTGAACCAAACAGAAACCAACATCGTACTTTCAATTCATCAGGAAGTTAGGATCTTCAGACAGACACAAACCAAGAATGTCCTACACAAAGAAGATAGCTCCAAAGCACAGACTATTCCTGGAAAGGCCTTGATATTAGTGATGTAGCTACCTACTACCAAAACGCAAAAAGACAACCACAGAAAACAAAATAAATTTCTTTCTTTTGCAATAGAAAATGTCAAAGTGAAGGAACATCATGCAATCTCAGACCTCCAGCCCATCCAGAAAAAGTCCAGGAGACATTGACATAGAAGAACTTGGAAGTCACACACCTGAAATTTCTGAAATGATACCAAGTGAGCTAAAGAAACAAATGCATCAGACTATAGAAGAAATCAGATCAGAAATAATCTCTCAGGTAAAAGAAGAAATTACCACAATAATGAAAACGAATTGCTCAGCACATATAAAGAAGACAGATTAAAAAATAGAGGAGTCTAGAAAAATGATGGAAAACTTAAATGAACAATACAGGAAAAAATTAGAATGCATGAAACAGATTCAAAGAGATATCCAGGGAATTAAAAATTCCACTGAAAGCTGGCAAAATCGCCTGAACAAAACTGAAGATAGACTTTCAGATCTTTAAAACAGCATTGCAGCTAGCAATCATGAAAGGAACAATCTCTTAAAAATAACAAATAACCAGCTGCAAGATGATGCAATGAAAATGATATAAGACTGATAGGTGTCAACAAAACAACAGGAGTCAACACAAATGACATAAAAAGAATATTTGCAGAAGTAATACCAGAAAATTTCCCAAGCATGGAAAAAGAATCTGACATACAGTTAAATGAGGCATATAAAACTCCAATTAGCTATAACTAAAATAAAGCTACACCCAGATACATAATAATCAAGATTCCAGAAATTCAGCAAAAGAGCAGAATATTAAAAGCTGCTAGAGAAAAGAAACAGATCACCTATAAAAGAAAACCCATTAGAATCATGGAAGATTTCTCAAAACAAACCATGAGGTCAAGAATAGCTTGGAGTGAAGTATTTCAGGTCCTGAAAGGAAACAACTTTCAACCCAGATTGATGCACCCTGCAAAACTCTCTTTCAAGATTAATAGAGGAATAAGATACTTCCATGATAAAGAACAACTGAAGAAATTCATGACTACCAAACCCACCCTACAAAGAGTACTGAAACATACTCTAGAAAGATAAAAATGACTATAATTCCAAAAACAAGAATACAAAGGAATCACCAAGCAGAGCAAGCAATTAAGCAGGAGAGAAAACTAGGAAATCAACAGCGGTAAAATAATATGACAAAGATAAGCCAATACATATCAATAATAACTACTAATGTTAATAGCCTCAATTCATCAATGAAAAGGAGACTGGCAGAGTAGATCAAGAACCAAAATCCAAAAATATGCTTTATGCAAGAAACACATTTAACTCAAAAGGAAATTCATAGATTGAAAGTCAAAGGATGTAAAACAATAGTCCACGAGACAGGAACCCAGAAAAAAGAAGGGGTAGCTATTCTGGGTGCAGGCAATGTGAACTTCAAACCAAGAATGATCAAAAGAGATAAAGAAGTCACTACATACCTGTTAGGGGAAAACTACAGGAGGAAGACATAGCAATCATAATTATATATCAGCAAATACAGAAGCACCAAACTATATAAGAAAAATTTTTACAGACATGAAATAGCAAATAAGCAGCAACACAATCATAACGTGGAACTTTAACACCCCATTGACACAGAAAGATAGAACAAGTAGACAAAAAATCAGCAGGAAAATAACTGAGCTAAAGCAAACTTACGAATAAATTAACTTAGTAGATCTTTATAGAGTGTTCCAAACAACAATATCAGCATATACTTTCTTCTCAGCTGCACACAGGATGTTCTCTGAAACAGACAATATACTAGTACATAGAACATAGTTAAGTAAATGCAAAGGAATTGAAATTATCTCATACATATTACCAGACAATAGTGCAATGAAATTGGAAATTATTGATAAAAAAAATTGCAAAAATTTCACAAACACATGGAAATTAAATATACCCTCCTGAACAGCCAATGGGTCACATATGAAATTAAAGAAGAAATTAAACAATATTTACAATCAAATGAAAATGCTGATACAAATTAATGGAACCAGTGGGACACAATGAAAGCAATACTCAGAGGGAAATATATAACAGTGAATTCCAACATCAGGAAAACAGAGTGAACACAAATGAACAACATTATGTTACAACTCAAGCTGCTAGAAAAAGAAGAACAAGTCAAGCCCAAAACCCAAAGCCCAAAGAAGGGAGGAAATTATGAAGATCAGACAGAGCACAAATTAATGCAATGGAGACTTAAAAAACAATATAAAGAATTAATGAATCAAACAGTTGGTTCTTTGAAAGAATAAATAAAATTGATAAACCCTTAGCCAATCTTATCAAAAAAGGAATGAAAAACTCAAATTCATGCAATAAGGAGTGAAAAAAGATGAAATCACTATAGATCCTATAGAAATTCAGAAGATCATCAATACCTAGTTCAAAAATCTTTACTCTCAGAGGATGAAAAACACAGAGGAAATGAACAGATTCTTAGATACATATGAATTACCAAAGCTGAATCAAAAGGATATAAAAATCCTGAATAATCCAATATCAGTCAACAAAATGTAATGAAAAACTTACAAAGAAAAGACCTGGTCCTGATTGATTCACAGCTGAATTCTACAAGAAATTTAGAGAAGATTTAACACCAATTCTTCTCAAACTCTTTAATGAAATTGAAAGGGAAGAAATTCTCCCTAACTCATTCCTAGAGGCAAGTATTACTCTGTTACCAAAACCAGAGAAAGACTCAACCAAAGAAGAAAACTACAGCCCAATCCTCCTAATAAACTTAGATGCAAAAATTCTCAATAAATATTAGCAAAGAGAATGCAGCTAATCATCAAGAAGATCATATATCATGACCAACTGTGATTCATTCCCAGAATGTTTCAATGCATGGAAATCAAAAAATGTAATACAACACATCAACAGAGCCAAAGACAAATATCACATGATCATCCCAATAGATGCAAAAAAAAGCTTTTGATAAAGTCCAATACTCATTGATGATAAAAACCCTGCAGAAAATAGAAATAGATGTTCTTTACCTCAACTTGATAAAAGATATCTATGACAAATCAACAGTTAACATCATACTAAATGGACAAAAACTGAAAAGTTCCACTTTAAAATCAGGAACAAGACAAAGATGTCCATTGTCACCACTTCTATTCGATATAGTGCCAGAAACATTAGTTAGAGCAATTAGACAAGAGAGATAAATGAAAAGAATAAGTATAGGAAAGGAAGAAGTGAAAGTATCATTATCATTATGCACAAATGACATAAAGACCCCAAAACTCCACCAAAAGGCTTATGGATTTAATAATTAAATTCAGTAGCATAGCTGGATACAAAGTCAACATGCAAAAATCAATAGCATTCTTGTATACAAACAACAAATACACTGAGAGAGAAATTAGGGAAACCATACCTTTCACAATAGCTCCAAATAATGAAATACTTAGGAATCAGTATAACGAAGGAAGTAAAAGATCTATGCATTAAAAATTACAGTACTCTGAAAGAGAGATTGAAAGGGATTTCAGAAAATGGAAAGATATTTCTTGTTTGTGAATAGCAAGAACCAACATTGTGAAAATGGTCATACTCCCAAATTGTTATAAACACCCAATGCAATCTTGATTAAAATAACATTAGTATACCTCAAATATCTAGAAAAAACATTCCTCAAATTCATGTGAAACCAGAAGAGACCTAGAATGTCAAAAGCAGCCCTGGGCAGCAAAAGAAAGGCAGGAGCCATCACAATCCATGACAGTAAATGACGCTACAAAGGTACTGTGATAAAATCAGCAGAAACACGTAAAAGTGACTTCTTCAATTCTACCACTGTCTTTGGTCAAGGATTTGGAAAATAGCCCAGTAGGCTATAAATGAATATTCTAAAAATGTTTCAAATCTCTGTATGTATGAACATACAGACCTCTGATTTTCAAAGTAATATTTTCTTGTAGAACAAGCATTTGAGGAAACAGAAAAGAAAAACTTTTGATAAAGTCTACCCGTATTAGCTACTTTCTAGTTGCTGGGAAAAAAGAACTGATATCCATGATTTAAAGAAGGAAAGGTTTATTTAGGTTCATAATTCCAGTGGATTCAGTCCATGTTCAACAAACTCCAAGCCATAGGCAGCCTGGCGGAAGGGCCTAGTGGAAGTAAACAGCTCATATCATGGCAATGGGAAGCACAAAAAGAAGGGAGAAGCTTGGGAAAGAATGCATCATTTTGGACCACACCCCCAGTGACCCACCTCTCCAAAAAGTCCCACTTCCTAACAGCACATGAACTACTAAACTCATCAAAGGATGAATACACCATGAGTATAGTGACCCCCATGATCCAAACACCTTCTAAATACCTGTAACTGCGAGAGGAAATTTTAGATTTGAGCCTTAACACTACTTCCGAAGTCTGTGAAACTGGAATTTTCTTCCTCTTTCTTTCTATTTATCCCCACAGTAAACTAATGATGTGCACTCTCAACCTTTCCATTCATAAGCTATATGGAGTTCAGATCACCATTAAAACTCAGCAGCTGGGTAGGTGGGCTGTGGTATAGGGCTGAAAATGCTAAGGCAGGCTGGCCTGACAAATCTATTTACAACTGGACGAAAGACTAGAAAGGTTTCATTTATCCTGGTAGAATCGAACCTAGCAGAGAATTTGGGAGATCGTTTGGTGTGTATAGCGGTGTGGCAATCATGAAAAGACTCCCTTTAGGATGGGCGTGGGGGCACATGCCTGCTTGTAATCCCAACACTCAGGAGGCTGAGGCAGGAGGATCACTGTGAGTTTAAAACCAGCAAGGGATATAAAGTGAGCTTAAGGCAAGCCTGAACTGCATAGCGAGATTGTGTCAAAAAGACCAAAACAAACAAACAAACAAACAAAAGACAGACAGAAAGAAAGAAAGAAAGAAAGAAAGAAAGAAAATACACTCTTTAGATCTCTAGCTGGTGAGGGTAATGGCCTCATCCTATGTGCTCTAAAATGCATCGCTATATTTTATAAAAAGTTCATTTTCTACTATATTACTTCATGATTTTCATTTTTTAAGTCTCACCATTTTAGGCCACACTTTTTGTTGAAATTTAGGTATTATATCTATTTTCCATGATAGAAACCAGTTGTTCTTGCCAGTTTATGAAACCTTTGCTTTTAAAAATATACATTCAGTGAAGTCAGGCAGGGCAGTGCATGCCTGTAATCTCAATACTTGGGAGACTGAGGCAGGAGGGTCATGAGTTTAAGGGCAGCCTGGGCTACATAGCAAGATCCTGTGGCCAAATATATATAATATATTTTGGTGGCTTTGTGTGTGTGGGTTTTAACAGCTAGTAAATCTTTCCATTTTGAAGAGTTTTTTCACTTTGGGATATTCCATTTCAAGCCTTTTCTGCACTTATTTATAGTAATATTTTAAATAAGTGACATAGTTATTTTTGGTCACAAAATTACATAGAACAGTTAATTTTCCCAATCACTTATTTGAACATGCTCTCTCACTAAAATATGTCTTTGGTAAATGAGTTACTTTTGCATGCTTTGCTAAGATGTTATACATAAGTTAAAGAGACATGAAGGTGCATTCATTTTAGTTCTCCTAAGTAGCCATCCAACTACTGACAGCCACTTGTCATAATTCAAAACTTCTATTCTTTGCTAGAAAACTAGGACACTGGCCTTTTATTAAAAAATAGTACATCATCTTTAGGTTGATAATTCTTTTAAGCATTTTGCCTAAGATAAGCAGAGAATTCTGTAGCAAAGACAATGTAATGTTACCCTGTCTTATTACAAAACATAAAGATTCTACTGTTTAAAAATCATTTTATTTTTTTTTATGCCAGGAATCAAACTCAAGACTTTGTGCTTTCCAGGCAGGTGCTGTGCCACTGAGCTATATCCCCAGTCCCAAATCCTGTTTTGTTTTTGGGGTTTTTTTGGTGCTGGGGATTGAACTCAGGGCCTTGTGTATGCTAGGCAAACATTCTACCACTGAGCTACATCCCCAGCCCTTAACAGTCATTTTATAGAAGAAAACTTGAAAATATTTTGTAGTATGTAAACTGCAATAAGTCACAACATGTCAACTCTAAATAAAAGTATATCAATCCCCCTGCTATTCTTTTATATCACTTTCTTCCATTTATGTAAAATTTTAATGATGCTGATTTTTATATACATTAAAATTATATAAATTGATTTTATATAGTTCTCTATATCCCCATAGTGATTTATAGCCAAACTGGTAAACATATGACTGGCTAGTGGAGAAAGAAGATTTTAGACTTGGTCAGCTGTGGTTAGAGTTTACCACATATGCAGGAACTAGAGACCATGACTTCAATTTATGGAAGGCAAGCACTTGTTGCCCAAATTCCTGCCTAAAGCCAAGATTCTCAAAGGTCTGCAAGTCTCAGAGCTGAAAAGACTTTTTTTATGTTTAGGGTTTCTCATATACAAGAAACTATGTAGATAATAGAAATAGGGAGATAAATCTTTTGCAAAAGAGAATGGGATCAAGAAATAGAGGAAAGAGGGAGAGAGGAGGGGAAGGGGATGAAAAGAGAATTAAGATATGTTACGTACCTGTACCAACTCCCTAAGAGGAATGCAATCATTATGTATTACAACCATGTACTACAAAAGGTAAAAATTAAAAAATAAAACGCTCAAGATTGCAAAGGGGAACAAAGATTTGTAAAGTTCCACCATCAGCATTATAAGACAAAAAAGAAATCTCTGCTGGCTCATGAACTTTGGACTGAAAGGAAAATATCTTTCGTTAGAATGCATAATTGTGAGCCTGTGCCTTACATGGTATAGGGTTAAAATTTAAAAGATTCTTCTAGGTCAGTAATATCTAAGGTGAAAAAAATATGCAAGATGTGAGTCTCAGCCAGCTCTAGCCTTAAAGCATTTTCAAGGCATAAATATAAAACTGATATGGACGAGTATGCCCCCTTGCCAAGCAGTGGGGCTTCCGGCCCTTACACCCCTCAGTGTAAGTGTGCACCTATGCTGAATATTCTCCAGCTGCCACTGTGGATGTGCTCTCCGCCCTTCTCCACCTTGCTTTATTCCCTAGCACCTTGGCCTTCATCTACTATATCATCTGGGAGTCTTAGCTTCTCACTGCTTACAGCCAATGGTAGGTAATGGCAAAAAACAAACAAACAAACAAACAAACAAACAAATCACAGTAAGATACCAAGGTCACTGCATTTGCGCCCCCAGCGGTGTCCATGCAGGGCCACTGGTTGGCAGTGTTCGCCTTTCTCCACAGCGGCCCTGGCTCCCATCAGGCAGGCCTCTGGTCTGCGGCAGGTCTGCAACACTCAGGCTTTGGAATAGCAGGAGCTTCATGTTTCACTATCTTTTGGCTGCTCTTGGCCCTGCCTCAATTCTGGAGTCTTTCTGAAGCTCTCTACAATCGCTCTATTTGATGTACCATCTAATCTTGCCAGGAATTTGACTGATATGCAACTAAGTTTATTTTATTTTATTTCTAGCAGTGCCGTATCGAATTGAGTCTCACATGTGTTAGGCAAGCATTCTACCACTGAGCTATACTCCCAGCTCTGTTTTTGACCATTTAAAAACAAAACTGACAGTAATTGACGAAAATGTCCACCATGAGGCAAGAGTCCACAGACCTAGCAAAGGTGGTAATTGGAACTCAATTTCAAATAAGTGGACCATGTATTCGAGCCTATACAAAGTATATTTCAGGGGAGTGGTGATGTAACTCACTAGTGGGGCATTGCTTAGCATGTACGTGGGCCATGGGTTGGATTCCTGGCACTGAAAAATATATATATTTATCATGACTAAGGATACCAGAAGTAATCAAAATTTTAAAAGACCAGATCCTTGAAAATTAGCCAAATACAATTTCTAAAAGTTAAAAAGATATGATTGTTGACAATGGAGTATTACTTGGCAACATAAAGAAACAGAGTGCTGATACATGCAAGAACTTGCATGATCTTTTAAAAATTGAAGCTAAGTAAGAATCCAATGAGTACAGGGTTTCTTTTTAGGAGGAGAAAGCTGAAGCAAACCCAGATTATCCACAATATCAACAATAAAACAGTTGTCTTCAAACAGCAATCATATACATAAAGAACATTGCAATGTATTTTAAATAATGAGAAAAATTAACTGTGCTCTATAATTCTACACCCAGTTAATATATCATTAGGCACTAAGGGCATAATTAAAACTTTTATAAAACTGACTTTAATAAACAAAACATAACTACTGAAAAATATAAACAATAATGTAAAATCTGTCTGCAACATGAACACTAGACCCAACGATTTTATAGGCAAATTTTAGTAGGAATACAAATAACCTAAAGGCGGTATGAACGAAGCATGCAGAGACAGTCCGGAGCATAATTCTCAATGGCTAATAAGCAGTATGGAAAGTTACTTAGAGATATAATCAGGGAAATGTAAATTTTAAAAAGAATGAAATATCAGTTGGTCACTCAGATTGGCAAAAGAAAATAAATCTGAAAACAAACGTTGGCAAGAATAAAACACACAGCATCAGAAACTGAAAGAGATTGATCATAAATAATAAGCTGATTTATTTGCTTGGAGTAGCATTTCTGCAGTACTTAATAAAGATGCAGATACACATACATATATTGACTGCATAATTTCATTTCTAGGCACTCTTACACATGTGCACAGGGAGACAAGTATAAGATAATTTAGTAGAACACTGAAGATAACCTATTGCTTGATTTAAAAAAGAATAACCATGGTGTTCAGAAAACAGATATAAAATAGTGAAGATGCACAAGCATGAATCTAAGAACAAAATGGCTAATGAACGGCACAAATTACACAATACATTTAATTATATAACTCATGTAGAAAATTTAAAACACAATGTGATTTCTTTATAGATTATGCTTCAAATGTTTAGATTAAAAACCATGTAATACAGCAACCATTGTTAATTCCCTGTCACCTTGTCTGTCATTCAGTATTGCTGGTACTATTCTTGTGCTACTTTGTAAATGGCTGTTTCTTTATATGTTTTCATTCTTTTACTTGTAAAAATAAAAAAGAATTAATAGCCATGTTCAGTAATAAATAGAATACAAAATCAACACACACACACACATGCACACACACACAACTATGCATGGCACAAAGCACATGGGCTTCAGGAGGAGGAGGAAAATGTGGAGTGGTTACAGACATAGGTGCAGTACTTTATTTTAAAAATATATGAAAACAAACATTTCTGTCTGTTTAATCTTGATGTAAGTATAAATGTATATTATATAATTTTGTGTAATTTATATGTTTGGAAATATTTTATGCTTCAGGACAAAATAAGACTAGTATGATTTTATGAATCACCAAAATATTTCCCTTTAGAGTTATATTCTTATATTTTTTAAACCTGTAGGAGAGGGATAGAATAGCCAAATCTAGTTCAAAACAACTTTCCAATGCATAAAATTTATATTACTACACTGATATTCAAGGCTGTGTTTTAGACTTGCTTCCTACGGTCTAGGATATATGTAAGGATGGAAATGATTAGCCTAGAATTTGAGGATGAGCATCTGACAATAAATGTTTCCTGTGAGACTATGCCACCTGCTTGCTGTAAACTCTGTTAATGAGCATAAAGGAGGCCATGGAGTTCCCATGTTCCCACTGCACTCAGGAGACGCTCCTTACTGTTATTTATTCTGACTGCTGGATTTCCAGGCCTTATCACCCCTGTGAAAGTACTGGCTGATAATGCTAATTTGATAGAAGGAAATGTAGGAAAAACCCCACCTGCATAGCTGAAGAAAATATATGTGTTCTTATAAACTCCTTTGCGTACATAAACGTTAGAAATGTTGATTGAACTAACTCATTGCATTTCTATTTCTAACTTTTTGGACACTAAAGAGACTGCTCCAAGCACACGTTGGCAGTTTCAAACTGCATTAAAGGCTTTGCTACATCCCAGAAGGGAACATTGGCAGTTGCTTCTGGAAACCTGTTTAAATTCAAAAATGAGGATGAATAAAAGCTTTGACCACTGGTGAGAAAGAGCTTAGAACAGCCTGTTTCATTACACAAAGCAAGGGATTTATTTCAGGCAATGAAAGTATCTGTTTTTGGATATGTTAGGGGGAAAAGTTCATAACTGAGTGGTCTAAATGAAAAATTGCAAATTTTGATCATGTAGAAGGTTTGTTCATGTATAAGGTTCATGTATCAGATTTGTTCCTGTACAAGGAGTGGCAAGAGATACGGAAGCAAAAAGTTGAATAAAGCCAAGATTACATACAGGTTCTTCCATCAAGCATTTTTAAATCAAATTGGGGAAGAGGACACTTGAAGATACGCAAAATAGATGAACATGTGGAAACTTTCAATGAGGATCTCATGCTAGTATATCTTAATCTCTGACTTGCCAGTAAACCTGTTTCAAAAAGCAAATATTTATTAAACACCTACTGGTGCCAGGCATTGAGATAAGCACAGGAGATGTGGAATTAAGTCAGACAAGGTCTTTGCTTTGGTCTATAGCCAGAGAGGAACACTGAAAGGGATTATTCCAATAGAACATAAAATGTGCTATGAGAGATGGCCGCTGGAGCACGAAAGAGAGACTCAAGGTGGAAGGACTCTTAGACAAGAGGTCACTAACTAAGCAGAGAAGTAGCTAGTGGAAAACTATTCTAGGTACAATTAAAAATATGAATTAAAGATTCTGAGGAGGAGAATGTCCTGGAGTTTGAAAGAGAATCAAGTCTTTTTTGTCTTTCACTTGAGTTTTAATAATGGCTGTTACAATGAGGGATGAAATGTCCTG
>PVLD010029463.1:0-18049 GCA_004027595.1 Dinomys branickii
GACTTTCCCACGTCTCGCCCCGGCAGCCTGGTCCGCCCTACCACATCTCCCCCGGCATCTCAGAGAAATACGCCCAGTTTAAACTTCCCAGCCGAGGTTCCGGCATTCACGCTCACCAAGTCTGTCTCGAGCTGGTGGTGTTTATTAAGGAGGTTCGCTCCCTTGCTGCTCACCCGGTCGCCATCTTCCCCGGCTCTCATAATAGGATAATTTTTTAAGGATAAAAAATAACTTTAAATGCTTTGGAAACTGAAAATTGTTCCTTAATTTTAGTTTTTACTGCAGAATTTTGATTTATACTTTCACAAATAAAAATGTTTATTTCAACAAAACAATTCATATATGATGAATTTTATTTATTTATTAATTTATTTATTGAAAAACAATTATACTTCCACTCCATGGTAACAAATGAAGGCAAAACACATCAATTAAAAGAGTATTAAAGATAAAATAGTGATAAATCTCACCATAAAATTTACAAGGCCTATATACAGAAAACTAGAAAACATTACAGAGAAATTAAAATTTTCAAGAAACATTTCAAGGTGATACACTTGGAGTTAACAAGAATTTTAATTTTATTTAAAGAAGAATTTAATGACACAATGGATAGTTAAATGTAATGCATACGTAAATATTATTTAGATTTAAAATAATAAATACATAAGTCTTTAACATAGTTCTTTACTCATACAAGTTAATAAAAAGAAGCAATATTACAAGTGTGAATTATCACCTTAAATCACTACCACATACATACATACACAGAAAATCTTTCAGAAAATACATCAAAATATTGTGACTAGATTATTGTTATTGTCCTGTATGTACCAAATTTTCTACATTAAGTATCCACTTTATGTAACTATTTTAAAAAGTTTATGATGCTTCTCAGCATCAGCTCACGGACAGAACCAATCATGTACCAGTTATGCATTGAAGATCTGCGAGTTCCTTCTATCTGATGTGTACTTGCTATGGGAAAGCATAATCACATCAAAACCCACCCCTTCAGCCTAGTCTTGTATCGAGAAAATACGCTGAGCAAACCTGTATTTGATTAACGGTCTTGGACAAAACGTTCACGAATGACCAGCAGACCCGTGAGCACACAGCCTATGTCTGTTGCTGTGCATCACCCGCTGGGATTAATGTTTGTGATGGGGCATCGCCGCAGCACAGACTGACTTCCACATGAGCACAGTTAGAAGTTGGCCAGGTTACACTGGGAATGTCTATTACGCAAGCGGAGGTTTGAATATACAGTTGGGTGTATGAATCCTGCCTGCTCCTGGAGAAACGTGCCCTTCCACCCTGCTCTATAGCTTCTGAGCCCTGTGACACAGCCTCTGCTGTGAGCATTCCTCTCTCTCCGTCTTTTTTGCCTCACCCCATGAATCTGTGGCCCTGCCTTCTTCTGAGTTCTCTGTTGTCTGCTCACCTCTTGGTCCTACTCTTCCACCAGTTATTTTCTCTACGCTGCACAAGGGTGGCGGGGTCAGGAGCACTGATGTTCTCCTGCCATGCTCAACGAGGCTTCCAGGTAGAGGCAAGACCCTCACAGGGAGAAAGAGAGGGCAGAAGTTCGCATGATCGCAATGGATGATTTTATCATAATTCCCTGAGGTCGAATCCCCTGAGACTGAACAAGTGCAGCACTTGCTAAAAACCCTTCAATCCATTTGGTGATTGAAATTTTGATTGAGATAGAAAAAAGTTTTGAAGGTACTTTTTCATAGTCTAGAAATCAGCATATACCTTCCTTTTCTGTTTGTGGGTACCAGACCCTAATAATCAAATAACACAGGGAATACACATCAAGTTGTTTTAAAAATTTAAACTGGTATGCATATTTTAAATTTCCAAAACCTGATTTTGTAAGTTAAGTAACCTGAGTGTTCTCTCCCCCTCCTTTCTTCCCATTCGCTTTCTCACACAAACTGAAACTGCGTATTCTATGAGTGTTGTGGTTACCTTTACAAGCAGTCGTGCACCCCACCCAAAAGCTGATTTGCAACTCTGAGACCGAGGATGCCGCACACAGAGAGGGTGTGAAAAACTGCGTTATGTAACTGAGGCCTCACCAGGGCAAATCTCTAGTCTAAAGCAAATCCAAAATGGCTTGAGAAAGCAGGAAAGAGAATGGGCTGGGTTTTATGACGGTTAGGGGGTAGGGCTGGGGTGCAAATCCCTGTGAGAGATCAGTGGCTTATGGGATTTGATTCTCTCACTGGTGCCAGTGGGGAAGGGCCCAGGCTTTCGTATCAGCTTGCCAAGATGTGGGCAACTGGGTGCCCTGGCAAAGAGAAATAGAAGCTGTCAAAAGCCAAACATCAAGACATGGCTTTGGATTCAAATAGAAGGAATCTTTTATTTCATGTTAGTACTGAAAGTTATTTCATTCGGTCAGCATTAACATTGGTTCAGATTAAGCCATCTGCTCTTTTTTTGCTTGAAGTGAATCAAAGTGCCAGTTTTGAGAAAAAATAAGGGAGCTGGAAGAAGAAAACTAGCATTTCCTGAGCTTGTACTGCATTCCAATTGCTACAATATATAGTATATGGTGGGAAGTGCATTCAGATGTTTGTGTTTTATTCTAAGTAAATCAGTATGGGTTGCTATTCTCTCTCCTCTAACTAGTAATCAGGACTTAGTTATTCCTCTACCCAAGGAGGGGATTTATGTGGAAAGTCCCAAAACAGAGTTGTCTAGAAAAAGTATTCTTTATTTGCATTTGCTTGTCAAGGTCTATATTACATAAAGACTCAGACTTAGGAACATTCAGGTTGAAAACTTGCACAGATACAAATGGACTGCATAATGGGTAGATGTTAATTAATCGAGGAAGCAGTTCACATGTCTCCCCTACCATTGCAAGGTAACTATAAAAGTAAAAATTGTTTATTCACAGTTGTATTGTACTGTTCCACTATTTTAAGTAAGCATGCAAGTAGTTTTTTTCTATTTTAAAGAGAACAAAACAATAAAATGGATACAGAATTTCAAAACAAGATGATAGGAATTTAACGATGGTTATATATTGCACATTGTTTTCTTCTAAGTAGTTGCTCAAATTACCAGGTACAGGTATGCAAAGTTGATCAAATATAAATACTAACTGTTCCTGTTAATGAGCTAATAGAAGTAGTAGTACAATTACTTTAGCTATCTTGAAAAAAGTAACGATATTTTCTTTATAGTATTTGTACTTTTTCATTTTATATTGTATATTTGTGTCAAAGTCAAAGTTGTATAAGACTTACTTTGTTGAAAGAACAAATCTGAGCCTGAATTGAACTTGTTCATAAGAGGGGGGTTTAGTGCCAAATCATATTTTAAAAAGGAAACAAAAGTGTGATTGATACCTTAAAGAGTTCTTTATGTCAGAGGAAGAAGGTGTCTTAGGGAAAACAAGACAAACAAGAACTGTGACTTTTACCCTCACCACCCCCTTTCCATGCTGAATGAGAGTTGCAGGGCCTACGTATTACATGACTAAGCCTTGTAGGTGGCAAGGCTGGCCTTGTATTATTTGTTCTACATGTGTACTTGAATAGGAAAACCCATCCCCTCAACAACATTTCACTCACATAGTCACCAAAGGAATAGTTCATGTTGAAAGAAGAGGAAGACTGATGATTCAGAATTCCCTAAACTACTTCCACCATCAAACTAGGAAAAAATAGCACCAAAGAAATAACATGGGTAGACAATGTCCTTGGCATCTCTTTTTTCTCTTGGTGGTTTGGTCCTAATTAAGGAGAGGTGCAGCCAGTGGAAAGTGAGAAGTTTCCCAACACAAACTTGGCCACACTGACTTTTATGCCAAGCTGATGGAAACACTGATGAGTCAGTGGGCTGCTGTTACAAGGTACCGTAGACTGGGCAGCTTGACAATGGGAATATGTTCTTTCCAGCTCTGGAGGCTGGAGGTACACACAGAACACCTTCTGACCACAATGAGGGCGATTCCTGGCTTGCAGATGGCCACTGTCTCCCTGCACTCACTTGACAGAGAATGCACTGGTACCTCTTCTTATGAGGACAGCAAGGTTGAACCCTTAGGATCATTCACTTCTGTCACCTCTGGCCCAGTCCTGTCCCCAAATACAGCTACATTCGCAATTAGGCATTCAATATATGCATTTGAGGGGGTCACAGCACTCTTTCCCTGGCAGAAGCTATATATGATCAAGGATCTGTATTCCATTATCAACAAAATGTTGGTTGCGCTACAGTGCAATATTTCCACATTTTCTTACCAAGACCTAGTTTGTCATATATTGAACCAGCTTCATGCATATGTCTCAAAGGACAAGATTTCTTTCTTATAGCTAAATAGTATTCCACTACATGCATGTATGCATATATATATGATATATATGGTACATATAATATATATATTATATGTTTCATGTGTATCGCCTTTCAGACTCATTCATCCATCATTGTATACTAACTCAATTCAGTATCTTGTTTAATGTGAATAATGCTTCAGTCAACATGGGAGTTCAGATACTCAGATTTCCAGAACTTTATGGAGCTTTCAGATCTTCAACAAATTCATTTCATATTGTTTGGTTGTACATCTACCTATGAGATGGCTAGATCTTCTGGTCCTACTTTAACAGTTTGAGGACTCTTCCTACAGCACACTAAGTGGTGCACTAATTAATACCACCCCCTGCAGTGCACGAGGCTCCTGTTCCTCCTCATCTTTGCCATCACTTCCTAGCTTTTGTGTTTTTGGTAAGAGTCCTCCCAACATGTGGGGGAGAAGAACCTGATGGTGGTCTTGACTTTCATATGCTTATTGAGCATTTGGTCATCATTCTATGGAATATTTGAAAGCTTTGTCCTGAGAAATGTTTATTTGAATCATTGGTCCATTAAAAATTACTACTTATTTTCTTGCTAATGAGATGTTCGATATCCTCATATATTTATTACACACATATTTTTATTGCGTGTATGCTTCATGAGAGGTTGCTCCTTTATGCAGCTGATCTTCTGTTTAGCTGTGCACAGACCCCTTGGCTTGATACATACCCACTTATCATCCCCTTTAGCTTTCAGTTCCTACATCTTTGGGGTCAGATCCCCAACGTCATTGCCTCAGCCACCACAGTTATTCCTCTGTTTGATTCTATAGGTTTTATTGTCTCAGCTCTTACGTTTAAATCTCTGATCAATAATGAATTAACTTTTGCCTATGCTCTGAGATAAAGGTTTAAATTTATTCTTCTACATGTGGATAGCCAATTTCCAAACACTGTTTATTGAAGAGACTGTACTTTGTTGTACGTTTTTCACATTTAAAAAAAAAAATCAATGGAACATTAATGAATACACTTATTTTGGGGTTCACTTTTCTGTTTCATTCGTTCGTAGTCGGTTTCCGCGTCAGTATTATATTTTCAAAGTAATTCTAAAATTAACACAGAAAAGCAGGGAGACTATATATATCATGAACTAATAAGTGATCTTGAAATACATGATTTTATTAAGGTAACCTTTAAGTACACCGTTACGAGTCATTATAGAAGGAAATACTTTCTGAGCTACACATCCTCGGGTGATTTTTACCACTTTTTACTTGTTCGTTAGTAGCACGTAATGACGGCATTCCTTGTGTGGAGTCGGTAACGCCCAAAGCACAGCCTGATCTGTTTCCGTCTCCTCCCTTTCTTTCCACCACTTGGTCGCTTTTACTTTTCCAAAACATCGATCTCCCCATTTCTTACCTTTAGTTTTCTCTTCATGTATATTTGTGGTTTCTCCTATAGGAGAAATCCTGTGCAGCTCATGCGTCTGATTTAATTCACTTAATATTAGGATCTCAGGGTGGATCCATTTTTCTACCAATGACGCAGGTGTGCCTGTCTTCGTGGCAGAATGGTATTCCACTGAATGTATCATTGCATAAGCATCAGCATTGCGTAAGTGCACACAAACTAAGATTACTTTGATGACTTTGTGTGACGTAACTTACCTCCATTCTCCTCTTCCATCTACAGATCTCCTTCCTGCCTCCGTAGTCTCTCTTCACACTCTCCATCATTTTTGTTTTCTTTTACTCTTTAAATTATTTATACTTTGGGTTTCTGTCTTATTTACTTTTCTCATTACTGAGACAAAATACGTGACACCCAAAGCAAAGGATGAAATGTCTGTTTAGCTCACAGTTTGCAGAGGTTTCAGTCCATAATTAGCTGGCTCCAAGGCAGCACGGCGTGGCAGACAAGCACCGCAGAGGAGAAACAGTTCATGGCAGCAGGAAGGTAGCAGAGCAACGAGGGAAGACCCCAGCCCTTGCTGTCCCTCCTATGTTACCCAGACTGCTCAGGACAAGTAGCACTCACACTCTTAACCCTAATACTCTTAATCTTAGCATTGCACCAAGAATCAATCCCAGCATCAAACTCTAGATTCAGCCACCTCTGGATAGCCCCACCTATGCCTGTATGAGGCTTTGCAGGGACTTCTAGCTACAAGTCATACGTTTCTCACATGAAAGAAACAATCTGATGTTTAGCCTTCTGTTTCTGATCTATTTTACCTAGCATTTCATACTCAATTTGTATCCATTTTTCTGAAAACGAATCAAATTTATCATACTTTGTGGCTCCTTAGTACAGCACAGTGAATATATAGCACATTTTCTTAGCCATTTCTCTTCTGATGGGCCTGTGGGCCACTAGCAAAACGTAACATCAGGATGTTGTATATACAAGTATTGGAAGTGACTCAAATGATTCTTTGCTAAAAACATGTACTAATACAAATGAATTTAAGAAATGAGTTATATTAATATAAAGAAGATATGTATATATTACTGAAATATGAGGCCTTTAATACTTTGGGGAATATCCCCAGAAGAGATATACTGGGTCAAACGAAATTTCTATTTTTAGTTGGTTGAGGGCCCTCTGTCCTGGATTTTGTAATGACTGTTCATATTCTCACCAGCAATGGAGAAGCATTAGTTTTTCTTCACAGCCTGGCCAGCATTTGTTGTTTCTTGAGGTTTTGGTGATGGCCATTTCTCTGGAGTAAAATGGAACCTCAGTGTTAATCTCCTGTTTCTATATTACCTAAAGGTGATTAATTTTTTTTCATGTATCCATTGCCAATTTGTCCTTTTTCTTTTGATAAATGTGTATTTATATTGTGTTCCAATTTTTTGTTGGATCTTTCATTTGGGGGTGTAATTTCTTTTTTTTTTTGGCGGTACTGGGGATCGAACTCAGGACCCTGCGCTTGCTAGGCAGGCGCTTATTCCACTGAGCTATATCCCCAGCTCCAGGGGGGTGTAATTTCTGATTTCTTTATATATTTTAAATATTAGTCTCCTGCCTAAGGAGTATCTGGCTCTTCTCCCCTTCTTCAGGCTGCTTCTTCTTTCTGTTTCCACTGCTATGAAGAAGTTTAAATTTGAAGTAATATCCTTTGCTGATGGTTGGTGTTATCTCCTGTGCAGTTAGGGTTTTGCTTAAAAGTCTTTTCTTGTGCCTATATTTTCATAAATTTTAAATATTTCAAGGTAGGCATGGTGGCACACATCTGTAACTCCAGCACTCAGGAGGCTGGGGCGGGAAGAACACTCAGAGTTGGAGGACAGCCTGCACTGCGTAATATAACCCTAGCTCAAAAAGATCTAAGAAAAAGTTTTACATATTTCACTTCCAGCAGATTTAGTATTTTTATTCATATATTTCAGTCATTGACCTTTTTTGTTTGAATTTAGTACCAGATTAGAGATATGGATCTGAGCTCATTCTTCTGTATGTGGATTACTAGTTTTTCTAACAACATTTTTAGGAGGCTATACTTTCTCCAGCATATGTTTTTAATTCTTTTGTAAAAGATACTGAAAATGCCTGGCCTTTTTATCCATTTTTATTCTGTTTCATCATTCAACAAGTTCATTTTTGTTCCAGTTTGATGCTCCTTTTTTTAAAGCTACTGCATATAGAATTGCTTTCCTGATTTCTTCCTGGGTGCATTCATATTTAGTGAAGAGGAACACTATTGATTTTTGTGCATTGATTTTGTACACTGCTAATTTACTGAATATTTATTCGTTCTAAGAGTGCTTCAGTGGAATTTCACTTGGCTTTCATGTAAAGAATCATGTCAGCAGTAAATAAGGATATTTTGACTTGTTCCTTTCTGTATTTATTTTTTACTTTTTGTTTTCTTTTATTTCTCCTTCTTGTCTGATTGCTCAAGCTAAAGTTTTGAGAACTATGTTGAAGATGAGTGGTGACAGTGAATACCCCTCTCTTGGTCATGATTTTGGTGGAAATACACTTAGTTTTTTCAACTTTTATTGTTAGGTTGGCAGTGAATTTGCCATAAATGGCTTTTATGTGTTGAAATAAGGCCACTCTGTATCTATTTTTAATCAGGAGTTTTATCACGAATGGGTGTTGAGTTTTTCAAAATGCTTCCTTTCATCTATTTATGTGACCATTTGAATTTTGTCCTTGCTTCTGTTTATGTGATGCATTACATTTATTGATTTAAATGCATTGAACTATCCTTCTATTCCTGAGATGAAGCCAACTTTGTCATGATGTATGATTTTTTTGATGATTTGCTGTATTCTGATTTCCAGTATCTTGATGAGGAATTGTGCATCTGTATTCTGGAGGAAGATTGGCCTGTATGGTTTTTCACGTTTGTTGAGTCCTTGTCAGGGTAAGGCCAGCTTGCAGGAATGAGGGTGGCAGTGTCCCTTTTGTTTTCATTTTGTGGGAGAACTTGAGAGATATTGGCATTAGATCTTCCCTGAATTTCTAATCTGAAACCATCAGGCTTTTCTAAGTTTGTGCAGCTTTTATTGCTGCCTGTATTCCCTTAACTATTATTGTTCCACTCCATGTTGTTATATATTATTGGTTGAATTTCAGTAATTCATATATATTTATAGCCAATGTTGTTTTTTTCTAGATTTTCCAATTGTTTGCAATACTAGATTTCAAAATAGCTTCTTATAGTCTTCTGAATTCAGTGGTACCCATTTTCTTTTTACCTTTTGATTTTCTAACTGCTTTGATTTGGTATTTTTTTCTTTCTTTTTGTATATTTGGCTACAGATGTAACGATTTTATTTATCCTTTCAACGAACCAACTCTGATTCATTGGTCATTTATTTTATCCAAATTAATTTTAGGATAGCTTTCTCTAATTCTGTGAGATACGTTATTGGTATTTTGATTGGGATTGCATTAAATCCATATAACAATTTTGGAAGTATAGCCATTTTCACTATATTTGTTTTTCCTATCAAAGAACAAGGGACATCTTTGCATTTTCTGATATCCTTTTCAATCTCCTTTTCATAGTACTGTGGTTTCTGATATAAAGATCTTGTATTTCCTTTGTTAAATTTATTCCTTAGTGTTTCCATTTTTTTATGCTATTGTGAAAAGTGTTGCTTCCATAATCTATCAATGAGTTAGATTTTGTGTACAGGAAGGCTAAAGATTTTTGAATGTTGGCTTTGTATCTAGCTATGCTACTGAATTTACTTACTAAATGTCGAAGTCTTTTGGTGGAGGTTCTCGGGTCTTCTTGTAGAGTATTATGTCATCTGAAAATAATAATATGTAACATCTTTCTTTCCTATCCATATTCCTTTTATTCATTCTCTTGTCTAACTGCTCTGGATAAGGTTTCCAGAACTGTATTGAACAAGAGAGGTGACAGTGGACATCTTTGTCTTGTTCCTGATTTTAAAGTGGCAGCTTTCAGTTTTTTCCAGCTGTTGGTTTGTCATAGATGGCTTTTATTGGATTGAGATAAAGACCATCTATTCCAATTTTCTGTAGGTTTTTTTTTTTTTTCCTAAATGGGATTTGGGTTTTGCCAATCAATTCTTTGAATCTATAAAAAGGATCATATGGCATTTGTCCTTGGCTCTGTTAAGGTGGTGCATTAAATTTATTGATTTGTGTATGTTGACCTATTCCTGCATCCCTGGGATAACTTGGTCATAGTGTATAATCTTAATGATTTGCTGGATTATATTTGCCAGGATCTTACTGAGGATTTTTGTGTCTATGTTCATTAGGAAGATTGGCCTATAGTTCTCTTTTTTTGGTTGGATCTGTCTCTGGTTTTTATATCAAAGTAATGCTTGCTTCCAGGAATGAATTTGAGAGCATTTCAGTTTCATTGATTGATATTGTTTGTTTTTTTTCTTTTTAGAACATTTATGTCTTCTTGATTCAGTTTTGGTAACTCATATTTCTTTAGCAATCTGTCTCTTTCTTCTGTGTTTTCTATCTTATTAGAATATAGGTTCTTAGAGTAGGTACCGATGATCTGGATTCCTGTAGGATCTGTTCTGAGTTCACTCTTCATTCCTAAATTGCTGTTGAGTCTTTTCTTTCTTTGTTTTCTTTGATAAGGATGGGTAGGGTTTGTCAATTACATTTGTCAATTCACTGATTCTTTGTATTGGTTTCTTTGTCTCATTGCATTAATTTCTGCTCTGATCTTTATGATTTCTTTCCATTTATTAGTTTTGGATTTAGATTTTTGTTGTTTTTCTAGAAGCTTGAGATGCATTATTACCTTATCTATTTGGGAGCACTCTATTTTTTCAATGTCTATTTTCATGCTATAAACTTCCCTGCTAGGGCTGTTTCCCTTGTGTCCCATAGATTTTCATATGTTTCTTCTATTGTCATTTGACTCTAGGAACTTTTACTTTTTTATGTTTTTCTAGGAACTTTTTAATTCCTTCTGTGATTTCTTTTGTGATTCTTTGATTATATGGAACATATGTTATTAAATCTCCATGTGTCCTTATAGTTTATTTTGCTATTGATTCTTTTATTATTTCTTGATGATCCCACAGTATGCAGTTTCTGATTTTGGTTCTCTTCTATTACTGAAGCATGCTTTATCCAAGGAGATACAGATGAAGCCTCTACACTGATGTGGCTTCTGCCTCCACTCTCTTGAAAGCATCATTACAATATCCTCTTAAGTATATATAATAACTAGACACTAAAATTTATCCTTGAATATAGTAAGTAGGGATATTTTGCCATTTTTCTCACATCATTAAATCTGATATAGCAGATGTTTAGGATATACTAGCAGTGTTTCCCACAAAATCTATCACATGGTGTCCCTTCCTTTCCTAATAATATACACTTAATTGAAAGTCACATATTTACATAAGAGTAGGTAATGATTTATGCAGACAGCAAACCACTACCAGGTTCTACGTGTTTTAAAATGTAATGTGTTTGTAAATTCTCATTACTTGCTATGGCTTCACCTAAAGCTTTAGTAACTCAGCTTTTCAACTTTAACACGTTACAGGGTGCACAGGTAGGTTTGTGGGTGGTCCTTTATAACATCCATGGCAGTAAGAATGCACAGTACATGAAATGTGAAATATAAAATCTCTAAGTGCCATTCGAAGTCATGAACCTTTTAGGGAGTAGGGCTTTAGGAATTACAGCTTAGGGGGATGGGGGTATAGCTCAGTGGCATAAGCGCTTGCCTGGCAAGTGCAAGGTCCTGAGTTCGATCCCCGGTACCAGAAAAAAAAAAAAAAAAAAGGAATTACAGCTTAGAGAATGCACCAGGTGACGTACTCAGAGAAACCTGTAAATTCTATTTCCAAGTAAGGAAGAGATTAAGGGGAAGTTCTTTGGATGAATTGAATAAGAAGGGCAAAGGTCACATAAAGAGCAATATTTTTTGCTTCAGAAAATTAATCAAATTAGTTTGAGCATTCCCATAAATAAACACTTCAGATAATGTCAATATATGCATATTTATTTATTTCAAAACAGTAATATTCACCATTAAAGCCTTATTATAAAGTTTAAAAGCCACATACTGGTATATATATATATTTTTTTTTTTTTTTGACAAGTGAGCTTAAGATGAAACTAAATGGTTACCTGTTGATTATAATGTATTATTATTAATTAATAACAGAGCATAATAGAGACAAATAAAAATATCAAAAGTAGCCTGACATGGAGGCACACACCTGTAATCCTAGCACTCAGGAGGCTGAGATAGGAGAATCATTGTGATCAAGACCAGCCTGAGCTACAAAGTGAGCTCAAGGCCAGCCTGAACTGTGTAACAAGACCCTGTCTCAAAAAGATAAAAAAATCAAAAACAAATCCACACATCAAGTAGATATTAGTAATTATAATACTCCAGGTAAAAATGTTTCAATATACACAAACAATTACTTTATAGACTTCTAATGTGGCTTGATATGCAGACAAGTAGGGGAAATATTAGCTCTTCCGGGTTTTTTTGTTTGCATGTTCTCACACTATTATGCTACATTCAGTATGTGATTCCTTTGCTGGAATATTTTAAGCTCTCCATTTAAATTCTGGTCAAAATACCTGCCATCTGCAATTTAAAGATGAGATGTCAATTGAAAAAAGTATCTTTTTTTCTCCCATCTTCCTCCATTCTCTTGGTGGTGTGTGTGCATCATTCTTGCATCTATGATCAGTTCAAATCTGCATATTCTTGGGCATCTTTTACCTCATTATCTAAATTCCAATCTTATTCATAGCAAATGCTTAAGAAATCTGTATTAAATAATGAATGACAGAACGAAGAGGAGCAACTTCCCTGCAGATACATGTTAAGAGACAGGAGAAATGTCCTTTTCAGATAGGAATTAAATCTTCTATATTGCTTTTTCTGCAAATAAAAAGCTTTAATTTCAATTAATTTTCAGCAATAACCATCAGAGTAGTTTTCTGTGAAACTCTAGGCCATGCCAACAGCGGGATGACTCATACTCCCCTAGAAATCTGACACATCACATTATTTTCACTTTTTTTGCAGCATGCAAATTACCTCGCACCTATAAGTTGGCGATAAAAGAACTCCCTGGAGATGGACTGAAATAATTCAGAAGGAGCAAGTGTTCTTAAACCTAAATTTTTTCAGAAGGTATCTGCTTTCAGTATGATAAAGATAAAATAATAGGTACATGTCAACTGAATATAGAGCCACATCTATAATTCTTGTGTTTCATTAAAGAATTGGTCATAAGCAAATTTACTGAAGATCTTAGCCTTAGCAATAGAAAATATTCACTACTTCACATTATGCTTTCAAGTTTATAAGCTGCAAAATTTTACTCAAATACAAAATTATTTTAAAAATCTGTAATCATGAATAATGACATCTGGGAAACAACAATAGAATCACTGACTTCAAAGAGCAACACAGTAAAATCAACAAAAACTATTTGTTTAAAGAATCACAAGGAATGATTCACATATATCTCCTCTGAAAACTATTAACTGTGAGTGAATGGGGTTAAAATTTTATCATGTTAAATTTAAGTAAAAGGAAGTTATGAAAACTTTATTTTTTACTTCAGAGTTAACTTGGACATGTCAAGCTGTTTTGTGACAGTTTTTTGTCGTTGTTTTGTTTTTACACCAGCCTTGTACTTCCCTTACCTTTTGAACCTTTGTTAGAAGAGAGTCAGGTAGCTAACAGCATCCCTTACAAGTCTTACCAAGAATCATTTGCTTTTATTTCTCCTCTATACTTAAGTATTTTCTATTGTTAGCATATGTATGGACACAAAAGCTTACAGTGAGACACAACTTTCTTAATTCAAATTATTTTTCATTTGGAATGAAACAAACAGATTTTGAAAGGGGTTTGTATTTTTTATTTTTATGCATATCTAAACCATGAACCAAACTTACAAAAACTCAAATTTCTGATATAAGCTGGGAACAAATGTGGACATAAACCTTTTTCGAAGGTAGAAACTACTCCCAAGTAAAATACAGGGCTGGAAATGAAGCTACCACGGCCCCTGACATCTGTTGCTGAATTAGGAGAAGTAAGACACCAATGAAAGTGTCAGAATGTTTTGCCCTAGGGACGGGAAAGGTTTGGAACCTCAAGAGTAGTAGAAGATCCAAGGAAAAAATACAGTGCTTTGAATTCACCTGCATAGAATAACTAATTCTAAAACAGTAAAATAATCATAATACATTAGTATACTAGGGTCTTTCTTTACCCTTTGTATCTTTAGGGTTCCAGATAAAATCTGGTAGACTCACTAAAATTTTAAGCAGCACTGTGAGTCAGTTGGGAAAAGAACAGCTCCTGAAAGAGGTAACTCCATTAACTCTAAGCTATGCTAGGAAGAAAATAGAAAGAAATTAACTTTAAAGACATTTTCAGTCCTTTAAGACACAGAAGGATTTATGATATAGATATACACACACACATACTACATGTTTTAAAGTAATGGCATTATATAAGCAGATAAATTAGGGCAGAGGCTTTTATTTAAACTCAGTTCTAATCTGCTTAAATGATTAATAGCAATTATCATTCTCTTAGCAGTAATAGTAAGAGCTGACTTACTCTAAGCTCCCTTACCTGAGTGGCAGAATTTCCAAGGGCTTTGGGACTAAGGGCCTAATTCTTATCATGGTTAGGCAGAAGTTTTATATTCGTGCCATATGGCTCTCCTGAGAGGAACAAGTGGCTTTATCAAAGCAAGCAAGAAGAAACTTTTTTAATAGACTATTAGGCTATTAATGCAGACTAGCTATCAAGATGAAAACCGCTGCCTCAGAGTCAATAACAAGAGAAATTGCACCACATTTGCTCTATTATATTGGCTAGAAGACAGGCAGAGGGCTAGCCTGAGCTGAGCGACTGGAAAGGCTATGCAAAGGGGAAATGAGCAATAGTGGGAAATTACCAGGGGTCATCAGAAAGATGGCCACAGGCCTTACAATAATGAGACGTGAGAACTGAATTATTTCTATATTTATCAGTAGTCCCTATGTTATAATATTAGTTAGCTTTCCCTTTCTGGTCAAAATACCTGACATCTGCAATTTAAAGATTTTCTGTTTGGCTCACTATTTCAGAGGATCCAGTCTGTGACCTCCCAGTTCCCAGGCAGGACCATCGTGCAGAAGGGTACAGGAGAACAAAGCTGCTACATCCGTGGAGGCTGGGAAGGAGGACCCAGAAAGAGCACCTTAGACTGCCCAGAGGCCACACAATTCGTTAACGTTCCAGAGTCTCCTTCCTCACCTGAATTAATCAGACAATCCCTGTACCAACTAAAAATGGCCAAGAATCACCACCCACGGAAGTAGGAGAGGGATGGCAATCTGTCAGTCATGGCTCTGGCAGGGCATCCCAGATCTAGTATTGCCTAATCTCAGGTGGCTGAACGCCACTTGTCTCTCCGGAAAGTTGGAGAATGCTGACAGCTCAAACAGAAGAACGTTTTCAAACACAGGCCAACTTCCGTCTAGAGTTCTTTTTCATGCTATCCAGGGTACTAGGCATGGGGTAGTGCCGCCCTCAGTGTGGGTGGGTCTTCCCCCTAAGTTTACTGCTTTTATGGCAGTCATCTCCGGAAGCACCCCACAGAAACACCTAGGTGTGTGCTTTACAAATAGGCATTTATTTATCCAGTCAAAATGACATATCATAATTAGTGGTCACAATTAACATCTCTTCTTTGTGATTTTATACACTGGTTGAGAAAACTCCATGTCAGCATAAGTTTTTTACGGAGTTTCCAACAATTGTATTTCCTGCTTCCTTCAGATTTTCCTGAGAACTTAGACTTAGAAGCCATTCTGCAGGACGCTACATTTTAACATTGAAGTAATTTCCTCTGCCTTTGATATCTAACCTATGTTATGTTAAATTTATTAACAAATTCAATTATTTTAATAATTAGTAAAATAGCTCTCAAATGCAAGCACTGTTTGCATTATACTATTACTTATTGTTAAGGAAAACTCTGGAAAAGTAATCCAGGAGTACCACATTGACAATCACATAAGGCAATCATGAATACGAGTCATAAATGAATGCATCATTCCCTAAAACATGAGTATCATAGTCACTGAGACATTGTGTTAAATCAACACATATCTTCATCTTCATCTTAGTGACTTCCTTTTGTGTTCAGATCCATATCACAAAATGTTTTTTCAAACGTGGAAAGTGGAATAATTTGCCTTCTATGTTATCCAACAGAATCATATTTGAGTTATACATAATGTTTTCATTATGCTTTCATTATTTGAGCTATACATAATGTTTTCAAGTTAAGGAAAATATATATAAGTTCAAATTGAAGTGGTGAGCATGAATCACTATTCTAAAGAGGGAGGAAGACAACTTTTGTAAAACTCCTAGCAGTTTAGCAGATCCATCTAAGCCTCCCTAGCTGGCCTAAACCTTGAGAAGCTGCTGTTATACCCAGAACACTGTCTGTTGATTTCTCTGTACATTGAAGGGTGAAAGGGAGTTGGTTGAACTATCCTTGATGGCACCCTAGGTCCCCTGATGTTAGGTGATATGTGATGAATAGGATATTTTCTGGACTTTGTCAAGCAGAACATAAATCTCATAGAGTCCTTGATTAGTTCTCCTACTGAGGCCACATGTAGAAAACTGGAGTAAAAGAACTAGTCTTTAAGGAGAGGCCAAGTAAAGCTTAAGATCCTAACCAATATGGTGTGGAAGAAAGCAGAACAGACTTCCGGGAAGATGGTGACCAGGTGAGCAGCAAAGGAGCGATCCTCCTTGATAAACACCACCAGCTCGAGCCAGACTTGGCGAGCGTGAATGCCGGGAACTCTGCTGGGAAGATCAAACTGAACGTGATTCTCTGAGCTGCCGGGGGAGATGCGGTAGGGCGGCCCAAACTGCTGTGGTGAGACGCGAGAAAGCTCCAGACGCTGGGAGCCGGAGACGCTCCGAGCGGGAAGGGGGCTTGGCTGGGTCCGAGCACCCTGGGGGCACAGCCAGCTCGGTCCCTCCCGCCTCCCGAGCCGGCGCAGCTTTCCAGCGACTCCCGACAGAGATCAGCTTTTTAGCAGCGGCAACACCCGGCAGTCTCACATTTCACACGCATCGGGCAGGCGGCGCAGCCTAGACCCTCGGCAGCCTGCGGTCCGTGGCCAGGGCGGCGCGAGCAGCATAGGAGCGGAGCATCCCGCTCCCTCCCCCAGACCCGGAGAGTGCGAGGAAACAAGTGGCTGCGAGTGGCGGATCGCGAGCATAGCACAGAAAACTGGCACCTTGGAACCTTCCTGCCTCCAGGGACTCCGAAAACTGGTGAGCTATCTGCGCTCGCGACCAGATCACCGAGTGGGGGAGGAGATCCATCCCTATACCTGCAGGGAACCCTGGGAGGGCGGGGGAGCGGTCCTACACACCTCACCCAGGTCTCTCGCTAGGGAATAGCTAACCAACATCTGTACAGCCTTTTAAGCGGAACTCTCAGCAGAAAGCTTAAGGGACATTCCCCCAAAGAAAAGTCATTGGAGCAGCCTCTGCAGCAGACTTTTGCCTGCTGAACTGCCTGGGGAATCTATTGCTCAATATTTTGAAGCTGATACCCAAAAAAGGGAAGACAGAAGAACAAATCTCAGCAGAAAGCTTAAGGGACATTCTCCCAAAGAGAAGGAATCATTGGAGCAGCCTTTGCAGCAGACCTCCACCTGCTGAACTGCCAGTGGAATTTATACTTCCACATTTTGAATCTGATACCGAAAAATGGGAAAACAGAGGAACAAAACGCAGTCTCAAAACTCAACCCCACCCAGAACAAGTTTTGAATGTGAAGATACAGGGGAACCAGGAAGCCTCATAACTTCAAGATATGAAACGATTGCATCCGAAATGAAACAACTCCAACAGGCCATGAAAGAGCTGAAAGCAGAAATAACCCATGTACCTGCAATGATTTCTCAGACAAAAAACGAGCTGAAAACAATGATGGAAGAAATGTGCCATTCACACAGACAAGAAATAGACAAAAGACTAGAAGAAAATAGGAAACAAATGGAAACCTTACAAGAGCAATTCAGGAATGAATTACCAATAATGAAACAGGTCCAAAGAGAATGCCAGGATTTGAAAACTAACGCTGAAAGCATGAAAAACCGTTTAAATGAAACCGAAGATAGAATTTCAGAACTTGAAGACAGCATGGCAGCTTATGAGCATGAAAGGAAGAATC
>PVLD010029464.1:0-18048 GCA_004027595.1 Dinomys branickii
AAACTACATAGAAGTACACTTTTCATTTCTATGTTACAGTAGGTCAGAAGTGGCAGAGGTATACAACCAAGACTGTAAAAAGTTCAAGGTGTGTTAGTCTTTCTAGAAGGCTTCTAAATAAACACTCAAGTGTTCATGTAGAGTCATGTAGAGTTTTGTCCTTCATGTAGTTTATAGTAGAATACGGACTAATATATTTAGTATATTTAGTACTCTTATTTGGTATACATGAAATGCCTAGAAATACTATTCATCCAAATGCTTTGTGTAAAAACCGTGAAATTTAAAATAATTGATATTTTCTGTTTTCATATGAACAGCTTGGAATAAATGTTTTGCTTGTACAAGGAGATAGCTATTTGCATCATGTCTTCTCTTTGCTTTAAATATTTTAGCCAGTTACTGTACTACAATAACTGAAAGTAGAGCCTGGTTCAGTTGGAGGATACATTTTAAGAAGTCCTCTTGAGACTATTAAAATACCTTGGTTTTCAGGACATGTGACCCAGGAGGGATAACTTTGTCTATAGATGTGATGAACGGTTGGCAGTTAGATTTTGGTGTGTGCCTCCAGATTCTCTGACCCAGGGTAACCTTTGTTCCTTGTCTAAGGCAGGAGTGAAGGAAGTTTGAGCAGGTGACTGATGATCACTGTCTCTGCAGGCCACAGACAATATGCGAATTACTTTAGCAGTCCCTTTAGTCCCCTCCTCCTACTCCTCCCCCCTTAAACCAACAAATGCAAATAGCTTCATCCCTATTTGCTAGAAATTCAGGCTGGCTTGGGCAACATGGGCTTTGTTGTTGACTGGCTTTCTCCAGACTTGCAGTTTTATTCCTGGTAAGGAGCAAGGCTATCAACTGGAACTTAAATCAACTTAATGGTAAATATAGCAGCAACATCTTTCTCCTTGATATTTATAAAGGTAGGAATTACAGCAGAAATTTGTTATATTATAATTGAGGTGTGGTTAAAGAAATTCATTGTCTGCTTTGTTAGCTTTTGTATATTGAATATTCTAGTAATTTCTTTTACCTCAGAAAATCTTATTTTCCCTAAATACTTCTTACTGAAACTATTAGCACTGTCGTTTAGACATTCACCTCTAAGATGTGTTTTATGGTATAGGTAAAAATCAGTCTTTGGTTATTTCTACCATAAAAAATGTTTTTTCCTTTTTAAAAAAGGAACAACTCTGTTATAAGTCAGATTTGGTTATTTAAATTACAACTTTGTAATGAAAATTCTCAATTTCCAGAAATTATTTTGTAGGAATATGACAATAAATGATTTTTCATTGGTATTAGATTGGGCTTACTAAAAGTATTTTATTGTACAGAAATGGGAATAACATTTACTAATTAAATATTATACTAAAGCATTTAATGTATTTTTGTGGTAATTGTACCAGTGATTGCTATGATTGTTTTAAACAGCATAGTGGAAGTCATTCTGTAGAAATCATTTAGAAATAAAAAAGATATGCTGTAAAAAATCAAATGGTTTTTAAAAACTTAGGTTAGATGAATTATGACTTGACCTAAAACAACTGAAATGGCTTCCTTCTGTGTGAACTTTCTTCTGGAAATATTCAAGGTTATGGAGATTATAATCTTCTTTAAAAATGTGAAGCATACATGAGCGGCAGTTGTGAAATAAAATAGTCTTCACTGGAAATACCCTCCCCCTCTCCCCAATGGAACTGAAAGTAGTAGTTTATAGAGCTTTTGTAGTCACAAGTAGAAAACAGATACATTTTTAAAACAAGACTTTATAAGCCCTTCTAAATTCTGATTGTGATTTCTTGCATTTTTTTGCTTCTTGCATTTTTATGATTTCTTTCTAGGCTGAATACGTATGATATGAAATTTTGGAACAGGGTAGGAAAGCCATGTAAATTTTACTAAGTTAGATTTTCTGGTTTTAATTTAGCATATATGCCAGGAAACAAAGGTACTGCTGCTTAGGTATGCAGATAGAAAAACAGCTTTAGTAGGACCTCCATGTTTTGTTAAAGATCTGTCCTCTGAGTTTTCAGTTATGTTTGGGAAATTTTTCCCAACTTTTTTCAAGTTTTCAATAACTTTAAATAAGGTATATGAAGAGTTTCTTCCTTTAATTTGTTTATCCTAAATCTCCAAACCCAGTTTTAAAATAAGAACCAATCAAAGCGATTAGTCTTTTAAATATATTTGGTTTGGGTTTAGTTGTCCAGACAATTTTTAAAAACGTATTGGAAAAGACATAACAGTAATCCCAAATGAAAATGCTTGGTCATACCACCAAAAACAAGCAATTTTAAATGAAATAGTTTTCTGAATGAATCATTTCTTTCATTTTATATAGAAGTTACTTTTTTCTTCTGTGTTTGAGGTATTTTTAATAGTGTAAAACTGGTTCATGGTGTTGGAAGGTAAATCTTACACAGGTCATCACCAATCTCAAGGGTGGTGGAGGAGCTAAGGCAACAGGACTGGCTTCTGTATGCCATTGCACTCCTGTGTTGTGGTTGGTAGATAAGGGGGAACTGAAGTAAGCCCTCAGGTCAGAACTGAGAAGTCGGTGCAAGGTCAAATAAGGCTTCACATGTGGAAAGGCAGGTCGGTTTTCCATAAAAACTGGGAGAGTTGCCACTAAAACTTAGAAACCTTGTTTTTCTTTGTAGTTTCATCCTTTTTTAATTGTGGCAATTAATTTGTAAAGCCAACCTTTAAAAATGAAGAGTGGGAATGGAAAGGGGCTTTTAAGTTTGTTTCATACATAGAAGGAAAGTGGGCAATTGAGTGAAAATGTAGTCGGTGATACAAGGAAGATTGTAAGTAGATATCTGTGGGAGGCAGGATTGAGGTCTTTTGAGTAGGAGGTATCTGACAATGACAGTCTTATTACTTGGACAGTACTGATGCTTTTTCCTTTATGTTCTGAGTCAGCTTCTCTGAACAGTTTGAGGTGATCCACTCTAATTCTCAATTTGCTGGAGTCTGAGCTGCAGATTATGTTTTATTTGTATGGTCTCTAAAGCTCACTGCTGGCATGCAGTGAACCTGAATGAGTATTTATAATGTTATTTTTAGTGAATTGATGAGAGGTACCTCTATCCTCAGTGGTTTCCAAGACCCCCTGGGAATCTCAAAATCCAAGGATGCTTAAAATCCCTTACAAAAAATGCTGTGGTATTTGCATATGCACAGAACTCAATATATTTTTAAGTAGTCTCTAGATGTAATACCTATTGGAATGTATATGCTATGTAAATAGTTGGTATGTTGTATTCTTTAGGGAAAATGACAAGAAAAAGTCTGTGCATGTTTAGTAGAAATGGAATTTTTTCAAGTATTTTAAAACCTTACTTAGTTGAATCCATGATTTTGAAACCTATTACAAAGAGCCAAAACTGTATGCTACTCAGGGTTGTATGGCTTTTTTTTTTGCGGTACTGGGGATCGAACTCAGGACCATGCGCTTGCTAGGCAAGTGCTTATTCCACTGAGCTATATCCTCAGCCCCTGTATGGCTTTTTATCTAAATAGAATATTTTGCCTGTGTTAGGGTATTTGTTTTCATTAGAGACATCTAAATATTTAGAGTGGTTAGCTATATTGTTACGTAAAATTGTGGCTAAGTTGTTTATCTTTGCTGGGCATTTTGTGTTTTTAATGACAACATTGGTATTTATTGTATAGCATTTGGAAAATAAGGTTAAGTAATGACGCTTCTGGAGATACTCACTGCTAATATTTTAGTATGTAAAAACCTATAATCCCAGTACTCTGGGACACTGAGACAAGAGAATCTCAAGTTCAAGCCCAGTCTCGGCTACCTAGTGACTTAACAAGACCCTATCTCGAAATAAAATACAAAAATGTCTGGGCATGTAGTTCAGTGCAAAGGCACTAGGCTCAAGAGGAAAAGAGGAAACACTAATTATCAATAGTCATTGAGACTAACAACATTTAAAAAAGTATATTGTGTTCTGCTCCATGTGTTTAAAATTATATTGGTTTGGTCCCATGTACCTGTGTATTCTTCCTGTGTATTCTTCTAGGAATTAATAGACTTACAATATACTCTGATTGTAAGTGCTTATAATAGAGAAATTCTACTAGAAAATGTATAAAGTGAAGAAAAATTATCAGGAGGTGGCACTTCAGTATTTGGTGCATTCTTTTTTGTACCCTTAAAGGTATATTTAGCTAAGAGAATTGAAAACTGAGTTGCTTTCAGTCAGTTACAACCTGTTATTTTGAAGTATAATTAAAACATTTCTTTTGTATCTTAATAAAGCTCAGGGGACTAAACCCTAGATTATTAAGAGTATTGAGATACTTGTTTTCAGCATTACTGTAAATTTTTTTCTTTGTGCTTTACATGTGAATTTTCTCATAGTTGAACCTGAAAAATTTTTAATCATTATTTCTGTGAAGAAAATATTTTGATTAAAAGATCTCAAACTGGGGATACAGCTCAGGGATAGAGTACTAACCTAGCATGTGCAAAGTCCTGGGTTTGATTGCTAGTACTACAAAACAAATCTTTTCATTGTCCCTCTCCAATTAGAAATAATGCCTAGTTTAAGCAATGAGCATGAGTTTTTTTTGGGTGAGATAGTCCTATATTTGAATCTTGGTTCTACCATTTCTAGACTTGTGTGACACTAGGTCTGCTAGTTATTTATTTCACTGAGCCTCTATTTATTTATACTTAAAGTAGAGATAATAGCTTTACTCAGAGACACATGCCTGTCATCACAGCATTCTGGGAGGCTGAGACAAGAGCATCACAAGTTGAAGACCAGCCTGAGCTGGTTAAGAGCATGTCTTAAAATGAAATGTATATATATATATATATATAAAGGCTGGGAATGTGGCTCATCAGGAAGGCCCCAGGTTTAATTCCCAGTAAAATAACACACACAAAAATACTTTACAAAATTGTAAAGGTATGAACCAAAATTCACATAACATAAAATTTAAGATTAACCATTTTAAAATAAGTAACTCCAGGGACATTTAGTACATTCATATTGTTGTGCCACCATCTCCTTTGTCTAGTTCCAAAACATTTTCATCATACTAAAAGAAAACACCATTAAACAGTTGTTTCCCTTCTCTCTTAACACATTTGTGACTGGGCCACAATTCATGTCTTGCTGCCAGACAGCTCTGATTTGAACATGTTATATTCCTGCTGGCTTGAACCATTGGTGGTACATGCATGACTATCCCACTGGGTGGCTTTTTATTAATTTTATTATTGAAAAGACCAATACAAGCGTTTAGATCTGTTCGTACTACCAGTCGTACAAGCCATACAGTCATGTATATGCCACTGGAGGTTCAGGCCAGCAAGAACGTGTTACTCACCAGCCTGTACTTTATTTCTATGGATGTACTGTATCTTTATCTATTCAAGATATTTCATATAAATAAAATCATGCAATATGTCACATTATGTCCAACTTTATTCACTTAGCATAATATCACAGTTCATGCATTTTGTAACACATCGTTACTTAATTTTTTAAACGTTTTTCATTGGTACCTGTTTGCCTTATATAATTACATTACTTATGTGCAGTTGGTACATGCACATAACACATCTTAATTCATTTCTTCATCCTCTTTTCCTCTCTTCTCTCCCCTTTCCCTCCATCTCTTGGTCCCCTTCCCATGTGGGAAAGATCTGTCTCTACTTCCTATTAACTTTTATTTTACTCTTTATTTGTAATTTGGGTTTCTCATGTAAGAGAAACTATGATATGTAAGCTTGTGTGTCTCATTTATTTCACTTAACCTTATGGTCTCAAGGTGTATCCATTTTCCTATAAATTACTGGTTTATCTTTTTAAGAAAATCTCATAGCCAAACATTTCTTTTTTTCTTTGTATGATTTAAGGCAAGTTATGATCATTTCTCACTTATAGTGGTGACACACAATTTCTTTATCTTACATTAGAAGTGTGTTAAAAGAAAATGTTATGAAAACATAAAACACAGATTGAGAAGCTTTTTTGTTTGATGTAGTCTCATTTGCCAATTGTCAACTTTTGCTTGTGTTGCCTGTGCTGTTGATGTCATATAAAAAGGAAAAAAACCCAACTTTGCCCATTTTGAAGCATTTTCCCAATGTTTTCTTCTAGTTATTTAAGTTTCAGGGGCTGGGGATATAGCTCAGTGGAATAAGCGCTTGCCTAGCAAGCTCAGGGTCCTGAGTTCGATCCCCAGTACCGCAAAAAAAAAAAAAAATTAAGTTTCAGATTTTAGATTTTTCAGTCTTCTGTTTCTTTTTTTAAATTAGTATATGTTTATATTGTAGTGTATGCAGTTTGAAATCATTTTGGGTAGTGGGTACATCTATGTAATATAACTTGATTTTTCTTTTAAATGTCCTCCTCCTTCCCTCCTACATACCTCCTTCCTCCTCTAAATTCCCTTTTTCCACTTGGGTTCTTGTTGATATTATTAATGTTATTGCATGTTTGTGACATACAGTGTTTACATTCATTGATGTTACTATGTTCCTATACATGGCATATCTTTATTCTACCTAGTTCCCTTTCCCTTCCCCCTCTCTTCTCACCAGGCATCTTCCAGACCCCTTCTATTTTCAAGAGATCTATCCTCTTGTTTCCTTCTATTCATTCTTTATTGTGTTCTTTGTACTTTACATTACTCAAATGAGAGATACTGTACAGTATTTAAGCTTGTGTTTCTGATTTATTTCACTCAATATATTTTCCAGGTACATCCGTTTTTCTACAAATGGTTTGAATTTGTCCTTCCTTGTAGCTGACTAATATTCCATTATGTGTAGATACATTTTCTTTATTCAGTCATTTGTTGAATATACAGGCAGCTTCCAGGATTTAGCCATTAGGAATTGTGCTGGTGTAAATATTGGTATGCGTATATCGCTGTAGTATGATGTCTTTAGATATTTGGGGAGATATCTAGATGGGGATAGCTGGGTTGCATGGAATTCTAATTTAGTTCATCGAGGAAACTCAGTATTGGCTGCCAAAATGGCTGTACTAGTTTATATTCCAACCAGCAATGTAGGAGGGTTTCTTTTTCTCCACAGCTGTACCAAAATTTAATTTTTACTTGACTGCTATTCTTCCTGATGTAAGATAGAATCTTAGTATTACTTTTATTTGGATTTAATGACCAGAGATTTTGAATATTTTTTCATATGTTTGTTGTCCATTTGTATTTCTTCTGAGAAGCATTTGTTCTCATCTTACTTGCCCATTTCTTGAAGTTTTGTGTTAAGTATTCACATAACAAATTTATTAAAGATGAGTGGCATATCCTTGTTTATTATTGCACATACATTTTTCAGAAAATTTCTTAACTTTTGACCACTGTGAATACACAGATATAATGCTGATATAGTTTTAACCTTATTTAAACATTTTCTATATGATGTAGTTTAATACTACATACAGTTTTAGCATCAATGACTTTTTTCATTTTAGTTAAATCAGTTATGTGGCAGTAAACAAAATTGAGCCATTGAGTTTGAAAAGTTAATTTCTGCATTATAATTTTTCATAAAATTCATAAATTTTTATGTTTTACTTTTCACATTCATGAAAGTATTTTTATTGTGATAGATTGTATTTAAGGAAGTATTTTAAGCTATAGTTCTGATACTTAAATGCCCAAATTCTTAGATCAATAATTGACTTCATTACTTTGCTATGATCTATGAAATTACTATTTTATTTGCTACAAGTTAATTATTCTATGTAGAATATACTAGTTTTGGTGATACAGCACTGACTTTCAGTTTAAAAACATTTTTTTCTTTGTAGTACTGGAAATTGAATCTAGGGTCATGCAACATGCTAGGCAAGAGCTTTGTTGCTTAGCTACATCCTCAGCCCTTTTTGAATCTTATTTTTCAAATGGGGTCTCACTAAGTTATCCAGAACTGCCTCGAACTGGCCATCTTTCTTGACTCAGCCTCCCATGTAGCTGGAGTTACAGGGGTGCACAACCATGCCCAGCTTGAAAATATTTTTTCATTCTCCAGTAAGGTTTTTTGTAGTAGTAGAAATCAAACCCTGGAGTGCTCAGCCACTGAGCTATATGTTCAGCCCACCTTATTTTTGTCCTTTTGAGACAAGTCTTGCTAAGTTGCCCAGGCTGGCCTGCAGTTTGTGATGTTCCTCTTAGCCTCCCAAGTAGCTGGGATTACAGGCATGGAATACTGTACCTGGCTCATCAGTAAATATTTCTTGAGGATGTCCTACATTTCTAAGTTCTGTCATACCAGATAAAAGAATTTGAACCTAGGCCTGGAAACCAGTGTGTTACTCTAATTCATGACATGGATTCACAGTTGGAGACTAGAACTATAAAGTTCAACAGATTGCCATGAGAATGAGGATATATTTTGATACAGAAATAATGAAATGATAACAAGTAACCTGAAAGAATTTCTTTAAAATATACTTCAGAGAAGAAAAGTGTCTTCAGGGACAAATACAGGCAAATTCAGGGAAAATGGAACAGTAAGGAAATTGAAATAACAAATATAGGTGATTCTTGATATTGTGATAGTGAGTGGAAGGAAGAAACTGATTCAGAGGCTTCTACATATACTAGAATCAGAGTGAAAACTTCAAAATAAGGAATATGTGAAAGACTGTAAGAGAGAGCATGGAGTTGGGAACCAAGTGATTAAAGACCATAAAGAAAGAGAGTAATTAAAGCCATAATGTCCCAAAGGAATCCAAGAAGATAAATGTTGGGACATAAGTAAAAGTAAAAGAAGTTTGTACTAATAAAAGTAGAGAGAGCAAGATTAAAAATAGGAATATTTTTTAAGATTGAGAAATGGATGGTTAAGGTCACATTTCTAGAAGATAGCCTTTAATATTCACTAAAAGTTGAAAGTTAAGTCATTTGCTGAATGGAGAGGAGGGAGAGGGAAATAAGAACTTAAACAGGGAAAACACTCGGCCATGGAAGCAAAGTTTGGAATCAGTGATTCTTAGTGAGTCACAATAGTCAAATAAGGTTAGCAATTACAAAGTCTTACAGGATTTTAGAGATCAATAACACAGTAATATTCTAAAATAGATGTATTGGCAAGCTAAAAACTAAGGACCACATCTATCTTATGAGCTAAGAGCGATTTTTATATTCCTAATTGGTTGTTTAAAAAAGAGAAGCAAATGTGTGACAAAAACCATGTGCAACCTTCTAAATTTTACTATTTGGTCCTTTACAGAGAAAAGATTGCTAACCCTTTTCTGTAGCTTGGAACCAAGGAGAGCAGATGAGAGTTGATAAGCCAGACGTGATCCTAGAGTATGAGATTATAAAGTAGAGAAGTGCGAGGTGTTAGGGGAGGTAGACAATTGAGTGGAGAGTGAATAGGAGTAAAGAAAAGCCAGAAGAAACCGAATGGGTTAGATGAAAATGGTGGGAGCTTAGGGCTAGGTATCTTAATGAGGATATAAGACGTGGTCAGTTGATTTTAAGCAAAGATAACCAATAACAACGGTGAAGGTAGAGAAAGGGGACATAATCTGTTGTCTTAGAGACAGAAGAATTCCAAAAATTGCCAAACATAACTATTTCAAGGAGTAGCTCAAATCTTCAGGGGTAAGATTAGGATAATGAAGCATCGGTAGTATAATGATGAATCATGAAGATAATGACAGGAAGATTGTGTAAGAAGAAACGATGTAATGAGATAGGTTACTGGAATTCTGGGCAGAAGTCGAAGCTTGGAACGGAATGTAAGAACAGGGTTATGTAAGTATAGTTGAACTACTTTTAAAGGTGGGTGGTGGACATGATGGTGGCAGTTAAGTGGTCCTGTGTTTGCCCCTGGCCCCTAAGGTAATAAGTAAAAGGTAGATTCAAAGGCTGCAGAAAAGATGGGATATTCTGTGCCAGGTCAGATTTACACCTGCATAGATTTTAAATAGAAGAGGAGCAAAGCAGTAGATTGTTTCAGGTGGTAAAATGAAACCCTTAAACTTGATTTTTGTACAGGTACATAAACATTTCACTTATATGGCTCTTACTGTAAAATATTTTTTTTATTTGGCTTTAGTACTTTTTATATGTAGTTATTCTTTGTAATAATGAATTATTAAGAGATTAATGCTAGAAATGTCTCTTTTAAAAACTGTGAATATAGACAAAAGTAACCTGGCAGGTAATTTTCATTCAAAGTATTAAAATTGTCTAGATTAGGCTACCTGGTAACTAGTACCTTCTTATCACTTGGGCATGATAGTAGCCTTTCTATAAGAGCATTAATGTAGAGTTTGTATCATAGCATATGAAACTGTATTATTTGATATACATGTAAGAATACAAAGAATCCTAGCCTTACTTATATGTATAATTTTATTTTTAAATTATACCTCTAAAAAGCTGCAAGAAAGGAGTTAACTGGCTTCTGAAAGGTGAATAAAGAGCCCTAGGTAGTTCCTTTGTTGTTTTTCTATATTGATGTATAAGATGATTCCTATAAATGGCATAATTGGGTAGTGTTTTGTGAAGAAAAGATTTTTTGGGCTAAGGAAAAAAGGTATGGAAAGTAGCTAAAAGGTAAGTTGCCTGAAATTTTTCCTGTGCTAAGTCAAAGTTACTAATTACTTTTATAAAAACCTTTTTTTCTGGAAATTCACACTATTTCCTGATGTTATTAAATCTTAAAGTACCTAACATTTCATTTCAAACAGTACTTTTAAATGATTTACAAGGAATAACCTTTGAGGAGTTTTAAGTCTCTTGAGTCATCATAAGAAGATAATGCCTTAATTATGTCCTTTGCTTTAATTATTTTGTTGTGTTTTTCTCAGTTCCTATTGCAAAGAATACAGAAAAAAAACAATCTTCCCCTTCTGACGCAACCCAGCATTCAATGCAGTCTCCACAGGATACTGCTGTAGTACTACCAACGCAGCAGCTCAGGAGATCAATACGAAATAAATCACCTGGAGTTACTAAAGCCCCTAAGAAGGGGAGTTCTTCCAAAAATACCACAGCAAAGAAAAAAACTAAAACCTCAGGACAAAAGGTTAGTTGTATCTCCTACTAATTTGTATATAAACCTCTATAGTGCCTTCTTTATGACATACAATTAGGAATTTACCAGCAATATGATTGAGCACTTTAGGAATGTATTGAGATCATAAAGAGTTCTTTAAGTCCTTACATAGCTATTGAGAAATTGACCTTTCTTTTCTTAGGTAATTTGAATCATTTTATGATTTTCTTCAAAACTACTGTGGATAGGTGCATTTATGTCCCAGCTAGTTCATTTAAAATTTATATACTTTTTAAAATGATTATGCCATACATGGGGATTGAATGCCTTGCACATGCTAGGCAAGTATTCTGTTGCTGCACTACATTCCCTGCTCTTTTTTTAGTTTGAAAAAAAGCATCATTGAGTTACCCACTCTGGCCTTCAGCTTACAGTCTTCCTGCCTCAGCTTCCCCAGGAGCTGGGATTATAAGGCATGTGCCACTGTACCTAGCTAAAATTCAGTGCATTTTACTGTACATAAACTATACTAAATAAACAATGGACAGGGAATCAGCATGATGACTGTAATAATGTTTGAGTGTTATGGTTTATCTAGATGTCCTGAAAAGACTCAGGTCCATCTCTTTATGCAGAATGCATGTAGACCATCTTTAAGAGTTGCCAAAGACCCAATAGTTTCAGCATTGCTGAAAAGTCCAAGTCTAAAGTCTCTTCTGAGATTTAGGGCAAACTCCTCCCTGGAGCCCCTGTAAAAATGAAAAGAAATGTAAATTTTGCCAGTATAAAAAGGTACAGGGTAAATATTACCATTCCAAGGACCAAAGCAAGACCAAAATCTGGCAGGGCAAACATTAAACCCTGGAGTTCCATGTCCAGCACTTGGGGCAATCTGTGGCTGTATGTGTGAACTCCAAAGCACTTGGGTGGACCTGGCCCTACAGCACTGGTGGTCCTTGTGTCCCTTATAGCCACTCTCTTGGGCTGGCTTTCGCTCATTCCTTGGAATTTTCCACAGATGTTCCATATTCCTAGCTTTCCAACATTCTTGGGTCTCCACTACATTGACTTAACTCTCACAGCTTCACAAACTGCCTCTCAGGCCTTCTTGTGAAATCTGGGTGGATGCCTGCCTGATCCCTAACTCTTACCTTCTGCATGTGCCTAAAACTAGCTCCATGTAGATGATGCCTGCTACTAGCCAGAGCAGTTGCTGGGCCCTTTTGCATCTTGCTGGTGGTTACAGTGACCTCTTGAGCGGATGGCTGAGCACAGTGAACTGAATTCTGAAGAAACAATTCCCATTCCCTACCTGCTGCCTTTCCAGAGCATATTGCCCTGGGGCTCTCTTCTCAAAGCAGTCTTTAACCTTCGCAATTTTGAGCTTGCAAAAGAGTGGAATCCTGCTGGTTCTTGTGATCCCCTCAGGCCATCACTTCTTTTCTCTTGTTCAAAACTGCTTTGCTCTTTTTTTCCCTACATGTATTCTCTGTAGTTGAAGGATTACACAGTTAATTTTAAATACATAAAATCACTAATTTTAAATGTTTTAAAATACATGTATCTATATCAGTTTACAACAGTAAAACTACCACCCACATCAAGATTTTGAACAAAAATCTTAATGCCATATAGTCTTTTAAATGTGTAATTTCTTATAACATCCTTATTTCTGCCTAATAAAAATGTTATTCTCCATTTCTAAACCTAAAGATTTTCTGCTATCTTTAAACACCTTTAACCTCTGTGTTTTACAAATATGAGTATCTTGGATCAGAATTTTGTTTTGTTTCTTACTCAATTTGGATCTTATTAATTGGGAATTTAACTACTTTGAATTTAAAATTCACTTCTATCTCTGTCAGTATATCTCTTCTGCAAATTTTAATGCTTCCATGGTGTTTTTCTTTTGCTCCTGTTTCTTGGTTTTTCACTTATTTTCAATTTGAGAAACTTGGAATATGTATAATCTATTTTTGTCCACAACTTAATGACAAATTGACTTACATGAACTACCATCTAATACAGCAATTGCTGGTTTTCCCTATTCAGTATTTCAAATACATCTGTATCTCTCCAACCAGTGCTTTGGAAATTTTCTCCATAATTATTATCATTATCATCATTATTATTATCAGTGGTATAAACATTAGTTTTTTTGGTGAAAGTAAAAATGTGCCATTTTCAAATTTTGTCAGGTTAACGTTTAGAATGTCTTTACTGTGCTTGTCCTGTCCACAGTGACAAACTCTTTTATCTAACATAAATTTGCCTTAACAACATGTATTGTTATATGGCAAAAATAAAACAATATTTATTTGCCCATTACATTGAATATTTGATATGCACTTTGACACTTTAAGACTGTATAAATTGAAAAGTTTAGATTTAGCTTACAAATCTACTTTGCTTTTAGGTTTATTACCCTATTTGTAACAATTTCAGATACCATGTTTCTTGACTAGTTTTAACCATTAAATCTTTCATCTAGTTGTCTGCTTATTCTTTTTAACTTTTCTGTTGGCTGTGGTAAATCATTCAGCAAAATTTTCAGAGAAGGTTTTTAATCAATATACTTTCCTAACCCGTTGATATCTAAGGAAGTCTTCCAGTTGCCTTCATACACAAATATTAACTTGGCAGGGAATGTAGTTCTTGATTTAAAATTTTCCCCTTAAAACTCTGTAGATGTTGTTCCATTGTCTTCTGGCATTTAGAATTGCAAGAGAAAAATCTGAGGTCACTGTGACCTTTATCCCTTTATAGGTAATGTATTCTGTTGGAATACTTGCAGATCTTTTTCTTTATTCTTGAAATTTTAAAAAGTCATAAGGATATGTTTAAGTGTTTCTTTCTTCTCATGAAATTTTAAAGATATCCTATGAGCCTTCTTCATTTGTAGACCTACTTCATTCTTCACCTCTGGCAAGTTTTCTTCAATTAGTTCCTTAATTACTGCTTCAGCTTTTATTTGCTTTGTTCTGTTTCAGGTATTCCTATTACATGTATCTTCTGGACAAGCTCCCTACATCTTCTTTTCCTCCTCTTAATTTCTTCATCCTTTTCCTCTGAATACTGTGACTTTCTCTTGTTCTGCATTTATTTCAGTAATTTTATTTTGTAACCAACCCTTCTTACATGTTTACTTTAAATGGAAGACCACAGTCTCTTCTAAGTGTTCACAAACCACCTGCTGTATAATTAAGCCCACATGGGCAATAAACTCTGTTATAAGATGTTTAATACTTTTTGGATGATCGCTCTAGCCTGGTTCATCAATATGGAGAGGAGGCATTTTCTGCTTATTTATCTCTATTTCTTTCTTCTGAACTGTATGAACTTTTCAATGGCTCATCCCATTCACAAGCACTAAAGTTGGGAAAGAGAACTTCGCTTTTTAATGCTAATATTTCCAGCCACCAAGTACTCTGCACCATCTTTGCAGGCCCCAACATTTCCCTTCTCGCCTAACTCAAAACTTTTTAAAGCATTATGCTGTGCTGTTTGCTCTTAATTTGTAATGTAGAGCTGAATAAAAGACCCCAGAAGCACCCAAATCCACAGCCTGAAAGTTTGGCTGCCTTGAAGTTTCCTCCACCAGTTTAGTAGTCCATTATCCTAAATCTTAGACTACCACAAATTGATTGAACCTGAGTAAAATGCAGATAAATTTTCTACCAGAGCGTAACACATAGCCTGGAGTCCATCTGCCAATGGAGTTGTTTTTCACCTTAAATCTCTTTAGCCTGGTCTTTTGCAGCTACATTATCATAAAGAATATTGTTTTCTGAGCTCTGACCAGAATCTCTCATCAAACGTGGCTCACAGCATTGTTAGGGCTACTTCAGCCAGAATCTCCAAAACTTTCCAAATTACTCCTGCAAGCCAGTTCTAAAGGCTTCTGAACCACATGGTCAGGTAGCATCACAGAAACAACCCCACTCTAGTACCAAAATCTATCTTACTTTCTACTTGCTTAAGAAATAATACCAGCACTCACAAGTTCTTTTGGAGATTTATTTTGGCTCATAGTTTATAGACATTTCAGTCCAGAGTTGGCTGGTTCCAAGACAGACCAGGATTGCAGAGGGCCATAAGTAAAGGAGAATCAGCTCATGGCATGAGAGTGGGAGCAGAGAGAGAGAGAGAGAGAGAGAGAGAGAGAGAGAGAGAGAGAGAGAGAGAGAGAAATGAAGGGAAGAGGGAAGGAGATAACACCCTTCCAGCCCATACCCACAGTGACCCACTTCCTCCAATCGAGCTTCACCTCCCAAATCCCATTTAGCTATAAACTCATGAGTAGACTAATCCACTGGTGAGCATCATGCCCCACAATCCAGTCACCTCCAAACCCTCCTCCCCATAAGCACATGAGGCTTTGGGGGACATTTAGATGTAAGTCTGTCTTTGTTTACTTTCCCATCACTGAAACATTGAGTTATGTTCTACTTTATTCACCCAAAGAAAACATACCTAAAATCCAGAAATAATAGGAAAAAAAGCAGCTAATTAAAGATGCACTGGAGAATGAATTGAAGCAGATAGATTTTGGTGGCAGGCAAAGTACACCCTAAATGAAGGGGTTTTATACAAAGTGAATTTCCATTTTTGCTGTTTTTAGCATCACTTTGTGTAACATGCACACATGTATAACATGTACAGTGATGTTGAAGAGGAAACCAACAGTAGAATCCTGGAGAACTGTGGCTCCTGAAGTCATTTGAGAGATTGTAGAAGGGAAAGAGCCAGAAAGGAGATAAGACCTCCAAACCATCTACCAAGACCTCTGACAGACCACTGATATAAACATGTTGATAATACAGAGAACAGCTTAGCTAAAGTAAAACTTTTGCACTGAGACTGGAGTTAAGGCAAGGATCAGAGTTTAAAGTAAACCAAGATAATTTTCTGCTAAAATATAAGAACATCCATGAGGGAAAAAGAGAATCCAGAATCTACATAAATTAATATTGTTATTGTCTATGATACAGTCCACAAATGCTTATGACATAGTAAAATGAATATATTTATGACCTTGATGTTGGAACTAGCAAACAAAAATTTTGAAATGGCTATTAAGATTATCCTTGATGAAGTTAAAAGCTCATACACATAATTGCAGGGATTTAAAAAATAGGCTATTTTAGCGGAGAAGCAGAAAGGATAGGAATGGGCCAAATGAAAATTTGGGTATTGAAAATCGTCGTATATGAAAATCATTGTATACAATTAATAGGAATTGACTGGAGATCACAAAAGAAAGTGAACTGGAAGATAAAAATTATCCAGTGTCAAGCACTGAGATAAAATAAAAAAGATTGAGCAAGAAAATAAATAGCTCCAGGAACCTTTTAAGATATTAAAATTTAGGTAATATCAAAGGTTGTGCTCATGTAGTTGGAGTCCAAAAAGAAAAAGAAACTGAATTGAAGAAATAATATCTCAAAATTTTCCAATTTCATGAAAGATAAACATTTTATACAGATGGAATATGCAACCAAAAATAAACTAAAGTCTAAGCCAATGCATATCAGAGTCAAACTGTGGAAAACCAGAGATAAAGAACAATCTTAAAGAAAAGACTTCTTAAGAGTCTTACAATTTTCTTTATGTAATTTAGTTTTATTTATATCTATTTCTGCATATCTTAAGATTTTCATTGCTGGGCTGGGGATATAGCTCAGTGGCATAAATGCCTGCCTGGCAAGCACAAGGTCCTGAGTTTGATCCCTGGTACCACAAAGAAAAAAAAATAAATAAAGTCTCTAAGATTTTCATTGCTATTATGAAAGAAATCTTCCCCCAGTACTTTCCTATGAAACATAAAAATATAAATTGGCTTTAAACAATTAAATATATTCTTCAGACAAAACCATATTTAGAGAATTCATCACTGGAAGAAATGCTAAAAGTAAGTTCATCAGACTTCAAAAAATGAGACCAGGTAGAAAATGCATCTCCTCAAAAAGGAACTAATAGCTTTGAAAATGATAATCTCTGAGTAAAAGGTTGTTTTTGCTCTTTTCCTCATAATTTTTTTTATAATAATATGACTATATCAATAATTATAGTCCTCTAGAGCTTATATCATACATAGATACAATGTATAAAACAATTGTAGCTCAGGTTTGGAATGTGGATCTATATCATTGCAAAGTTTCAGCATTTTATGTGACATAGTACAATGTTAGCTTTGTGTACTAGAGAAATTTAAAATATACACCGTAATCTCCAGTGCATATTGTTAAATGCAAAAAGTAACATAGCTAAAAAGCCAACAAGTGGTCTGGTATGCCACGGCACTCCTATAATCCCAGCATTCTGAGAGGTGGAGGCAGAAGGATCACAAGTTTGAGTCCAGCCCAGGCAAGTTAATACTTTGTCTCAGTTTTAAAGAATGCTGGGGATATAATTGTGTGAGGCCCTGTGTTAAATCTCCAGTACCATATACCAAGAAAAAACGAAGAAAAAAATAAAGCAAGCCAACAAGAAAATGAAAATGAAGTTCTGAGTGTTTAAGAGACAAAAAACACTAAAAAGAAGGAACAAAAGAACAGAACACAGAGAAAAACAAATAGAAAACAAATAATAAAATGGTAGGCCCAGATTCAAATATAATAATAATTGCATTAGACATTAGTGGACTTAAATTCTAATTAAAAGATTATGAAATAGATTTTTAAAAGACTCCAATGTATCCTGTGTACAAGAGATGCATTCTAAAAGGACAGAATCTCACCATTGTTGAGGTTGATTGGATTAAATTTCAGCAGTATTACCTTCCAGTGGTGGCAAACTTCTGCTGTGCATGCCACAGTAGGCTGTTTGTAGCATCATAAGCTCTGAAAGTTTCACTATCACTTCCTTAGATATTCTTGACTTCAACCATCTAATATCAATATCTATACCATTTCTGTTTTGTTTCAACTGATGTTACTGATGGGACAAAGTAACAGTACCATCTTGATTTTAAAATACTTATGAATAGTGATATTTATACATAATCATTCAAAATTTATAAAACAAGT
>PVLD010029465.1:0-18047 GCA_004027595.1 Dinomys branickii
TGTTTTTCCATTTATTGAAATCCTCTTCAATCTCCTTTTTCAGAGTATTGTAGTTTTCACTGAATAAATCTTTCACATTCTTTATAAAACACTTTTAAAATATTGTTCTATGTAATACCAACAAGAACGTTTCATTAAAGGAGTTTGAAGGTAACTGAGACTGTGAAGTGAAGAATAAGCCCCAAATCCACCATTGTAAAATGGTGCAGCTATGAATCTAAGCTGGATTTTTGAATTTCAAGTCTATTGCTCTGCCTATGACATCAGACTGGCATAGCAAAATTTATATTGTCAAAATTCTAATGGTTGAACACTAAAATCAGATTAGAACATGTGCATCAGTCTTCCTTTTTTTTCTTCTTTCTTTCTTGAAAATGGAGAAACCTTCTAGCATTAACTTCAAGGTTTATTTAAATCTACTATTATGGAAACAATTGGATTTTCTGCCAAGAAACATGAAAGCTGATTTGAAAAGAATGACGAGACACCGTAAGAGTGGAGTATTAGCACAAAGATTTTAGATCCTGCTAACTTTGCATCAACTATAAGCAAAAGAAATGGAAATATCTATGCAGAGATTCAAAGGAAACTTGTGGCATAAAAAACAAAGATAGGTTGGCCAAGTGTGCATACATTTATCCATCAGCTTTATGATTTCTATAATACACAGTTAGTTTATATATTAACAATTGTTTAGGGTCCTTACACTCAGGGACTCATTGAGCCCTAAATTGATTAGAAAGAAAAAAAGCATGTGTTTGTTGAAAGACTTTCAGAAGCCCTATTTAGCAGAGACCCTTGTTGGGTTATAGGTTAAAATTCTATGTTGGTACTTCCGCTGTGAGAGAACTACTCTCCTGTGCATGTGATTAGTGTATGGCAAACCATAGGCTAGTGGAGACCAAGATCTTTGGATTTTATGGAATGTCTGTTGAAATCATCATGATGAGAAGTAGAAACTTCCATTATGAAACTATATTTCTTAAGAATCCATGGTGACAAGAATTATTTTAATATTGTTGCAACTTTAAAGAGCTAAGATAAGGCAGACTTTATCCTCCAGTTTTTTTTTTTTTTAAAAACTTCAAATTGCGGTTTGGGTTCATATAGTTAACAGAGTTTTCACTTTTCTACAATTGAAAAAGTAGCGAACAAATGAGCAAACATAATCTTTTATATATAGCTTCTTTAATCTCATAAAACTCTAGCTTTTAAAATGGCTTTTAAGAATACACTCTTCACTATGGATTTTTCCTTAATCTTTGCATTTAGCTAATGATGGTTTACAGTAGGATCTCTTCTGCCCCTTTTAGGAATGGAATCCCAACATGAATATGTTATTATCTAATCTTCCTATTCCTGAAATAAAACACTTGGCCATCGGCTGCTCAGTGTTAGAAAAATAACCAAGCTCTGGGTTAGAGGAATAACCAAGTAAATGATCAACTATTAAAGTAGACTCAGATTTGTGGATAAGCCCACATCGATTTCTAAGTTGTACCAGTGCAGTGATGCTACCACATTTGGTGGTATGAAAACAGATTTGTAAACTGCCTTTACTGAGATAGCAGACAATGACGCTGCTGCTTAAGGTGTAGAAGACTAATTTTATGTGAACATCCTCATGTTCAAGTAAGCAGTGTTGGCAGCTGAAACCAATGGTGAGGTTCTACACTTCTCTGAACATGTCCGTCTTTTGAAAGATACATTTTACCACCCATCACCTGAAAATGATCAAAGTTCTGATCTATTGGTTATTGAAAATTTCTCTCTTATGGTGCAATTAAAGCAGGGTGTTTTGAAGCTCTATGAACATTTTGGATCAGATAATTCTTTGTTGTGAGGAGCTGTCCTGTGCTCTGTAGGATGCTTAGCAGTAATTCTAAATTCTACCGTATATGCCGGTAGCTTCTTCCCTGGAGTTGTAACAACCCTAGACATTGTCAAATTTCTCATGATGACAGAAGTGTGTGTGTGTGTGTGTGTGTGTGTGTGTGTATGAAAAAAAATCACCCTACTTGTGAATCATTGGATTGGATTCATAGACTTCTAGGTTTTAATTGTTCTAGCTTCTGAGAATACTGAATTTAAAGATGGATGAGCTTAATGTTATGTCCCAGATCACACAATTGATTGAATTAGAACTGGACTCAAACCTAAATGTTATTCCTACAGTGACCTTTATCCCTCAGCATGTTGCCATCAAATACTGCTCGTGGAAAGAATAGTGTACTGACCCATAAATAACTGAGTTATTACTTAGGAAAATTCTGGGAACATGAGCTGATAACCATCAGAGTTGAGCACAAAAAACACCTCAGCTATATGAATAAGGTGAAGATAATATGAACAAAATGGGGATAATATGATTTACAATTATATTCAGTCTTGCAAGTATTTGGGGTGATGCTAACCGACAGACATCTAATCACGGACAAAGATTCTCCCACTGAGCAAACTCACTCAGCTACCTTGTACTCCTCAGTACGTGACTGACTCTCCTCTATGTTGCCAATTTCTGAAGAATCCTGTCAGTTTATTGTTGGAGCATCCCCCGGCGATATCTGATTGCTCTCCCTATTTAAATAGGTTCCCTTTTTTCTTTTTGGTACCAGAAATCAAACTCAGGACCTTGCACTTACCAGGCAGGTGCTTGTTTCACTGAGCTACATCCTTGGCCTTTAAATAGGTCCTTCATCCTCCACCGTCCCTCTGGTACTATCTGGTCACACTAACCTACCTTAAATGGGAACCCTGTTAAATTGGCTTATCTAGAATCTTCCTTAATCCCTGATTCTTTCTCTTAGTACTTTTCCTTCCGCTGACCTCTACTCTGTTCCTTAGCTATAAATTCCTACTTGTCCATGCTGTATTTGGAGTTGCACATATTTTTCCTTCTTGCACAATCCAACTGCAGTGGCCCCTGTAGGAATACCTATCAAAACAGGTCCTTCTCATAAACCTTGAATACAGTCTACTCTATCATCTTTACCAAGTGTTGCAGTAATATCTTTCTTTGCTATTTCTCATATAGTGTATCTGAAGCTATAGCTACAGTGAGACCAATCTGTACACAAGTCTTGCCTACTAGTGCCTTATCTGAGGCAGGAATTTGTTACAAGTGTCCCAACACCTCAACATCTTGTAACTAAAGATAGAAAAAAAAATATGCCTGGCAAGAACGATACATTAAAGATTGAATTAACAGCCCAGAACCACTCATTATACGAGGAAATCTGTACTTTTACTATCGCAGAGGCTGTGATTTCAGATTGGCCCTATTGGCCACCTCTGGTCTATCAGCAAGACAATAATGGAAGGCAGCCTCCTCCTCACCTGGAGATACTGCCAAGAAAGTACACTGCTGCACAACCAGCTGTTTGAAGAACTGAAGAGGGTGCAAAGATGGTGAAAACAGATGGGATATATTTTGCATTTTCTCCTCTGATATGAATATGTACATATGATATATTAGGGCAACTTTCTCACACATGCCCCTCGCTCCTTCGCACATTATGCTAAGCACTCATTACTTTCATAGATCAACTTTATCCAAAAGTTTTGTGTGTCTTTTGTTTCTTGGATTTAATCTCCTTCTTTATACCATTTTTACTGAGCTATTTGGTTAAAGTCTTTTTAATGTTTCATAACACATCTTATAATTTATGCCATATGGAAGGTGCTTTGTAGGATACATTTGTTTGAAACAGAATTTAGGGTGCATGGTTTGCTAACAATCCTCATTGGTATAAATTTAGGAGATAGGGCCCTGAGTTCGATCCCCGGTCCCAGAAAAAAAATAAATAAATAAATAAATAAATTTAGGAGAAATTCATGATATTTTAGGTGTGTGAATATAAGTATTTCAAAATAAATTTTAAATCTGATGACCAAAATATATATATTCTCTTGCTCATTTTGGAAAATGTAGAAAATATAATTAGAAATCATAATCAACCACAGTCTCTGGTCTGGAGATTATCCTGGTAATGTTTTATTATATATATATATATATATATATATATATATATATATATATATGGATATAGATGGATATAGATGCACAGACATTTTGGATTATATCATAAACACTGTTTTTGCTAATTATGTTCACACTGTTATGACTAGTTTTTCATGTCTTTGATTATTCAATTAATTTCAAATTAGAGATACTCTTATTTAATCATATACTTTCATGTTATTGTACTTTTGTTTCCAATTTTATTTAGCTATTATGGTGTAATAAAATACCATATAATACAGCAACATATTAATGATACAATTGATTTTTTATCTTTATCTTCCTGGTACATTATCTCCTAAAAGTCAAATGCTGAGTCATGGACGTTCATAGAATTCTTAAGAAATATTGTCAGCCAGCCTTCACCCATGAAGATTTGTCAAACATCTACCAGAAATGTATGAGAAGATTTCAGTTTAACTTAAGTAACAAACTGTAATTGTTGAATTACATTTTAAACATCTAAGAAAGTAAAGATCTAAGTAACCATCTAAGAACTCAAGAATATCTTTATAGAGTCCTGTACCTTCTTTAGTACTAAAGATATTTTCTTTAAACTTAATAGCTTTTAATGAGTGAGTATGGATCAAAATTAAAAGAATTTGCCATGGGCTACTAAAATAGTTTTTATTTGAAAATAACAATCATAAAATTATATGAAATATGAAATAAGAAGAGATGTTAGATACTATCAAGTTCAATTTTGTCCTTTATTTTAATGTATTTATTTCTTAAGCAACTATCATGTATCAGCTCCATAGTATTGAATCTAGTTGGAAAGATGAGTAGTGTGTAATTAGCTATGATGTGGTGTCATAAATAATAAAGGAAATGATGGACAAAATACAACAGAAACATGGCTTTAGGAGAACTTTTGACTTTTTTTTGTAGCATGGAGCCTGTGAAACTTTGCAGCAGAGGTAATTTCTCAAGGATTATTAATTTTTTTTCAGGAAAGTGAAAGAGAAGTGTTTCTGGAACAGAGCAGCATTAGAGAGATGCAAGACCAGGGCGTAACACAGCTCGTTCATACAATGATGGCATAAGGTATGGCCTGCTCATAGAAGGCAGTGGTATTAATACCAGATTTTCAATTTCTTTTAGAGAAGTTTTGACTTCTGCTGTAGTTAAAGGACCGCGGAAAAGTTTTGAGCTGGGGACATGATTCTTTCTGTATGTAGAGGCAAGTAGGAAGATTCTGGAAACAAAATGGCTAGCTGTTAACACCACCCATAGGTCATGATAAGGGTTGAACTCTATCAGCTGTGAATAGAATATATGCAAAGGGGAAGAGTAAAACTTTTTCGTAAGAGAAGAATAAGCAAATTCTCCCACATGAACCCTCAAGTTCTGTAAGAAAGTCAGGCAAGAAATGAGGAAACAAGTGTATAAAAGTGAGTGACGATAGTGAGCTCTGCAGAGGCGATGATCAGGGTCCCATGATAGACAGTAAGAGGAAGAGGGTCCCCTCGGATAGGAACACATCTAAGCTATCACACGAAGAATGATTGTTAAAACCCACTATGTAAAGATCTAGAGCCCAAGTAAGAATGCCTGCAATTAGAAATTCCTGAAGCAGAAAGAGGAACTAATTCAGAAAGCTGTTATAATGAGGGGCAATCATATCATCCCCACATCAGCCTTGGATACAAATCCGGGCTCTGCTACCCACCTTCCTAGCCTTAGTTTTCTTTATAAAATGAGAATAGTGCACATATTACGGAGTCACTGAAGATTACACAGACGAATGTACACAAAATGTAGCACACTGACGTCAGATGGTAAAACCTCAGTGGAAGTATTTGCTATCACCTCCACTATTACCATCGCTAAAATCACTATCATCACGAAGAAGAAGAGAAAGGGAACCCTCCAAGTTTTTGTCTGAGGCCACGAGGAAGGAAGACAGGCAGTCTAGAACAAGAGCTACCAGGTGTGCTCAGAGAGGGAATCTGCTCTGAGGAATCCACGGGAAACCGAGTTGGAATTCGAGTCTAGAGGTCAGAAGAAAGGCCAGCACATAAAATGTACTGACCTTGCTCAAGGAAGTGAACAAAGATTAAGGTGAGGAACCTAGTAACTCTGCACTTCATGTAGGTAATTCTTGTAAAGAAAGTTTTGACTTTGTGAAAGAAATTCTGTCAGTGACTTGAAAACCACCTAGAAATGACATTTCCTGGCTCTGGTGAAGTTTTTTGGGTTTATGTAGAATAAGTGCAATTAGTATTCCAAAGCAGAACATTTGAAATATCTGAATACTCCCCAGTATTCATCTAGGAATAATGTTCACCAATATTTCATACTTTCCTCATATAGAGAGATCCTTATGTTCTCATTATGCAAGTAGGTTTTGGATGCACTTTAATTTGTTGTTGCACCAAATGAAACTCAATATTCCGATTTTGATTTGATCACCTTGTTAGTTTCAATCTATGATTTTCATCTGTCAGGTGCTTTATAATCTTGGGTCTATCATCTAGCATAGTAGTGATTCCTGTCAAGTTTGTGTCATACACCAATTTGATGAATATGATTTCTAAGGCTTTATCCAAGTCACTGATGAAGACATTTAAAGACTAGCCTAGTATAAACTGAACTATCCCTGCTGTTAACTACTAGGTGGGCATGAAACCCTTGGCTTTACTTGAGAAGGGCAAGTTATGCTCAAACATTTAGGCATCAGTGGGTTGAATGGGTGTGAATGTAAGCAAGTAAAAAAGGAACTGTTCTTGTTTTTTTTTTTTTGTACTAGGAATTGAACTCAGGACCTTGTGCTTGCCAGGCAGGAACTTATGCCACTGAGCTATATCCCCAGCCCAAAAATGAAGGGAAGAAATAAAAAGGAATAAAAATTGTCCAACACAGGGTAAGAATTGTAAAATCTTAGGATATCCTTGGTGAGAGTTATTTGAGGACACCAGAGGGAAATGTAGGGAAGACTGTGTGCAGAGATAAACTGTGAATGGTGCCATGTTGTGTGACAAGTGACTAAAAGGGCTTAGTCCTGCTAATTTTGAGAACAAGGAAAAAAAAGTGATAGAATGATAGAATGTCTATATCTTTCAGACAAAGCAGTAGAAACTCAGCACCTGCAAGGAGAGTTTCATTACCTGGCAATCTGTGTGCTGGAGTCAGCTGATGGATCCAAGAGTGGAATGAAACTCCAGTGCTTGAAGAAGGATCAGAACAGTGAAGACACAGAAGCAGGGGCTCCCTCTGCCTCCCATCATCACTGGGCTGAGGTTCTGTTTGGAGTTTCTGTCAGAAAGAGTAATAACGAGCAGTAAGGAGAGTCCAGTGTACAAATTGGGTCCTAGAGACTAAGCCAGTACCTAGAGGAAATAAAAGCAGAAGAGCTAGAGTTTCAAGGTTAACTGCGAATGTGTGCATGCCGAGGTTTTACCCTTGTAGGGTAGGCCGTCACAGCTGGCGAGGGTAGCTGTGTGGAGACTCCGGCCATCACGGGAGAGCCAAGAAGTAAGAAAGGGCCACTATGTTGCTGGACGGAGGACTGCTTCTCTTCCCCTGAGGGACTGTGGCTGCTAGTGTCTAACTTAGGTCTTCTTTTTCATCCCAAAGTAGGTCAGGAAAACCAGAAAAGCAGAGTGGGAGTGGACATTAGTGGTTCAGTTAGAAGAGACAAAATAGACAGCTTGAACCACAGTACTCTGGTGTGCGTATTTTCTACCTGTATAGGAAAGGATTTTAAAGGCCAGAGACCACATGAACAAGCCTGCAGGAGACATAGCATCTTTTAATAAACTTTCTGGTATTCAGTGATACTTAATAAAATATACTTTAGCTATGTAAGTATAAAGGATTTATCTTGAGATCCTTGAGAGTATTTCTAACAGTCACCTCTACCATTTCTCCTCCTGATGATGACTATGATGACGGTGTAGTGGTAATAACAGTATTAATAGTTCATTGAGCACTTACGTTGAATTCTGATAAGTGCTGAAACTCATTTAATTCTCATAGAAACATTGCGATGAGGCATTCTTATTTTCATGTCCTTTTTTCAGATGAGGAAATTGAGCATTAGAGTAATTAAATCATGTGCCCAGACTCACACAAACAGAAAATGAATGAATCTGGGATTTGAACTCAGGCAGTATTAATTCCAAAGGCATGACACTATATTTGTCCTTTGTTTTGCGACTCTTAGTACTGAACTTTTAGTCTATGTTACTTTCATCACTAGTTACCTTTATCTTAAGAAAATTTTTTAACAAATAAACACGTCATGACTGGGTACATAAACTTAATTAGAAAACAATGATAAATCCATGTAAGTATCCTGAGTAACTGACAAGATTTCCAGTCATTCTTCCCTCCTAATTTCAGAATGGTCATGAACAAAAATTTTTAAAATAACCACTCAGCCTTGGGGATAAGAAGCCTTAAACAGTCAAACACCAACTTGTAAATACCAAGAATTCGTGTCTGTGTTTTGGGGAAAATGAAAAATTTGAGTTACAAATAATTTTACCTTAAAAATATTTTGTAGGCTTCGTGTTTATAGTAAGGTTTGGTCAACTGAGGCAAATTCACCCTGACTATGAAACTTCAATAAGGGATATAATCAACTAATAAATATCTATTGGATCATATAAGACAGTCAAATAAATATTCAATGTATACTCAAAGATTTGTGCTCAAATGAATTTATTGACCTGCTTAAATGAGTTAACTCACAAAAGAATAGAACCAATTCCATTCTATTCAATTCTATTTATCTGTTGATAAATTGAAGAAATCAGAGACTTCTATGAATGTAGGTAAATGCATTTGCCACCTAAAATAATTACATGGAAACATACCTTATAACTGTCAGCACTTCAATTAGAGAATTTTCCCAGATCTTTTCAGATGAATATCATATTTAGGTGAACAAAAGGAGAAGCACTTGATTATCCAGTGCTTTTTTAAAAAAAATTCTTATGAACTGAAAAGAATACAACTTTCAAAATGCACATCTAAAAGCTTCTAGGTAGAATTTAAATAACTTCATTATTTTTACCTTTTGCTTCAAACTACCCCAAATATTCTGACGCTATGTCGACCTATCACTGGACCAATTTTCTATATAATTAAAATCATGGGCCTTCAAAACTATTTGTAGGGAAGATGCTTCTAAGATGCCTAGCTTTATCTTTTTATACTTGTGTAACTTAAAAATGGCCAGGCAGAAGTTTTTTTCTTCTCTTTAAATTGCTTTGCCAACTTTCAGCTTTGAGCACATTTTTATGACTGATTTATTAAACCTGGAAACGAGAAGTTTATAATGGAAATTCTCATAAAGCCTTAACTCTAGCGCTGCTAGCAGGTACCCTGAAGAATGGTGACAGCGAGAGGCCCTCAGCGGTGGCATTTCTAGAACACAACCTGAGGATTTGCTCACGTGCTCCTTTATTTATTTTTAGGTGAATAATCTTCAACCATTCTAGCAGAAATTTTCATTCTGTTGACAAAAGGAAAGCATACCGTAGTTTGGCTATGAATCATGCCTTCTGTTGTCATGATTAATTTTAAGGACACATTCAAAGAAGTTTCTTTCATAACACTACTCTCTGGGAGACGGGGAAAAGTGTTGTGCTCATCATTTAGGCTGGCGGAGGAGATTTATTGCAAATAAAATGATTTCAAATTGACTGGGGAGATTTATTGGAAATGAAATTATTAGAAATCCCTGTTCCTTTTAAAGATATTTAGAAATTATACCTAAGTGGAACATTTTTGCTTTAGTTTCAGAAATACAAACTTCTGGCATGGCTCATCATTAGAATTTTTCCCCGCAGGCTTTGGCTTTATTAGCAGCTTAAGAGTATATTTAGCACTGTCATATGTGAAATCTCTTCACTCTGTTAAACTAATACGGGATAAAATGTCTTTTTTTACAGTGTTACTCATTCATTATATAAAAATGAAAGCAACTACTTCTGTGCAGATCCAGAGCTACTAACTATTTTTATGACAAAAGAGAGGTGACAATACATATCTGTAGGCACATGAGAATATTATAGAAGCATCATTAGTATAATTGATATCCATAGAAAGAGTGTTTTATCCAACGTGATTCAAATGTGCAATACGTTATGTTGGTTCCAGTGTTCCAGCTGCTGTGTTGTAATCTTTCCTTTGATAGACAGACATCTAGTGAAAAGTAAAACTGTGTTTCTTAAAAGGATAATGTTCTACTACCTAAGGCTGGGGGAATGTGAAACAGTTGTATGTTATGTGCTTCAGCCATTTATGTGTGATTTTTCTGTGGGTCTTGTGTTTGGTTGAGGGTTCTTCACAGGAAATGGAGTAAAAAAGACCTGTCTAAGACATTTTTTCCAGATGGGCAAGGGAATATGCTGGATTATAATTCTGTGCCTAACTCTAAATTTCCCTTGTTAAGCTCAGCTTTAGGTACTGATGGTATTGGGGCCAATCAAGAAAAAAATCATAGAACCTAAAAGTTTAAATTGGCTTTAAGAGCTGGGTGTGGTGGCGCATGCCTGTAATCCCATCACTCAAGAGGCTGAGGCAGGAGGATCGTTGAGAGTTTGAGGTCATCCTGGGCTACAAAGTGAGCATAAGGCCAGCCTGAACTGCATAGTGAGACCCTGCCTCAAAAACACCAAAAATTATACAAAAATAAATAAATAAATTGGCTTTAAGTTGAGAGTAACTTCTTAGAGGCAAATGACAAAATTATTATTTTAAAAGGGTATTTCTACCCCAATGCATGCATTGCTTGATTGATTCACTCATTTAACAAATATTTATCAATTTTCTACTATGTACCAAGTGTTTAATTAGGTGCTGGGGACTCATAGAACAATATCAACTAAGTCTTAATTTTTAAACCAAGTTAAGAAAAAAACAAGAGCAAATCTTATTTTCCCTATTCAGTCCTCAGAAGGACGCCTTAATGAACCATATGGCTAAAATAGCACACAACACCTATAATAGTATTTTTGAGTTACTGTCATTTTTTTCCCTTCTTACATATATGCATGATAATAGCAATGCTAAAAGCTGAGAAAAAGGTCACATGCTGAGGATATTGCGGCATCCAGGAATGTAAAGTCAATGGCAAAAAATGTGATATGTCTAATTCTTAATTAAGTGTCATGTCTGTTAGGGCAAAGAGGTCCGTTGGAAGCATCCTTGTTAATTAGGAGTTCCATTTTCTTCTCGTCAACTGACCTGCAGTATTGTTGAGAATAGCAAATGGAATAACAGGTTAGAGACTGCTCTGTAAACAAAGCAGCAAGTGCTTTATAGAATTGTGGTATCATTTTTTAAAATTTCTCAACTATCATCTGTAGGTTGCAGGACTTACAAAAAAGGGTCATGCTTTGCTACTCATGTAAATTAAAAACACAACTTCAGTGGGATAAAACAACAGCTGCTTTTAAAGATCCTGGATACCAAGAAATATTGAAATGATTAATATCTAAAATTATAGAGATGAAAGAGGTGCTCAGACATTCCCTGGTCATGTCTGTCTTTGATAATACAGGATAGATTATAAGTCATCAATGTTTGAGAACTTCTTGGGTCAGCAAAAATAAAAGACAGTATTAGATTAACCACACATCTAGATAAAAACTTTATAGGATGAAACCATGGTAGACTAAAGTGCATCCTAAGGAGATTGATTCATCTGTACCTGCTCCTCATTTGTGTGTGTGTAACGGTTGCCGTTTGTGGATAATCCATTAATACAGTGATAGAATCTTTTCTGGTTTCCTATGATGGTCAGACTGCAGGAGGCTGTTAGTTGAACTTGCCACCTTCTGTCCCCTTCCAAGTGCTTCTCACAGTGCTAAAATATTTTGCTGGCATACCCCCAACTCCCATACCACCCCAGAATTCTCTCTCCTTACCTTTTTTGATATCTCCAATGTCATTTGTAGGCTTGAATAGAGTAACACACCTCCATCAGTATCCTAAAACATGTTTTTGTCCCACTTATTGTTTTTTTCATCATAAATAATTTTATGCTATTGCCATGTTGTTGCTGGTCTACATGATGTCCTCTGGTGCCTTTGAATGATGAGATTTCCTGTGAGAAGTTTTCAGAATTTTCTGTATGGCTTCCTGATCACAAAGATTCAACTATGCCTGTGGTCTTATAAAAATTACAGTAATGAGACTGTGATTCTAATGCTACATAAATATTGTTATTATTAGTTGGAGTAATAATAATAGATGAGGATAATAATAAAGACTTGGCACGGCCTTTTCCTCAGAGTTTTCAGTGATTCTAATGATATCACACTTGGTGATATCATTTAGTGTACTAAGAAGATACAGGATCGTTCTGGAGCCATTCTCAGTCCCCATAAGAGCCTTTTCCAATGCAGTGCTTATTGTGTATGTTATGAATAAGGGAGAACAAAAATTATGCACGCAGGGCCAAATTCTCATCTTGTTCTGGACCCCCATGGACGTCTCTTTGAAGTCAATAGAAGCTCAGTAGGGGGTGGAACAAGATGAGAATTTGGAAAAGGAACATGAAGGGAAAGGGATAATTTTCACCGACCATATCATCATTTGGTGTGTTAAATGCTCATGCAGTGCCTAACCCCGATTCCTTTTTACTTCGGTCTCAATAAAATTGCATGACAGATTTTTTTTGCATCTCTATGTGTATATACTGTAGGTCATTTTCAATGAGAAGAGAATTGGATAACTTCAATTACTTGCCCATAAACTGTTATTATTGAGCTGAACCTGAAGTGCTTTATTTTCAATAAAGAAGCATTCATACGATACAACTTTCATGCAAATTTAGATGCTATAGGTTTTCAAAGATTTTCCAGAACAGACATTTTTCACTGGCCCAGATAATTAAGCACTCATCATTGTGCTTATGCTTTCGTTCAACTAATTTTTGAAATCATTTTGGTCACTGTGGAATGCCTACACAAATGTGCGCTCTCCCAGGAAAACACGGTCGGAAATCAACAATGTACTGTTTGTTTTTATATTCTAATATCCACCCCTCCTCTTAGGACTTGGATTGTTTTGTGAACACAATGGTGAATAAATGTCCAGAGGGGAAATTTGAAAAACAACCTCCCTTCAAGATGGAAGCCACACCTTTCACATTCAAAGGGATGCCTACCTTTTGTCAGGTTGGAATACCCCTTCTGAACAGAGCCCGCCCTAAGAAACTTGGCTTTTGAGATAAAGCTCACTGAACTTGCACGATTTTCTTTCATGAAGAAGCCAAACTCCAGCAGAATTTCACACCTGGATGTGTGTTGATGAAACATCCTATAACTTCAGACCATTAATATTCATGGGACATCTAACATAATTCACGATGGTCTATGATATATGATAGCAAACAGCATCGTTTACGCTGAACCTTAAAAATATTGACAAAGACAAGTTCCTAAACACTGATGAAACCTTGTATTTTGTGTTATGATTTCTTGGTTTTATACTTGGTGCAGTTTTTCAATTAACTGTTCTGTATTCAGAGCAATTATTCATTTATTATAGTCAGCTTAGATACGGCAAAGATTAGAAGAGTAAAACAAATCATTTTAGTGACACTGGCTAGTGATACATTGTTATCATTCTGATATTTATTTATTTGTTTATTCATTTGCCTTTGCATGGCAGGATTTATAGCCTCTAGTTTTGAATGCTAAGTCTTATTCCTTCCTAGTCTCTATTTTTATGGTTTTTAAATAAGCAAAAACAACCATAAGATTTGAACTGGAGTTACCTATGCGATTTATTCAATGATAGGCACATGTATAAATACTAATTTTTACAAACACAAAAACATTTTTTGAAATTAATTTTTGGTCTGTGACAAGATTTTCTCAGTTACATGAAATAAGTATCTGGTCTTTTTTAAGTGTGAAGATTCCCAGAAGTGTTGAAGACAGAACTGAATTTATGTAGTACATAAACTAGGCATCAATGTATGAAGAATCTCATAAGAAATAGCATGCAATTTTGAGTGCGAATAAACCAAGGTAACTACACATATCAGGTACTTGGGAATTAATGGCATGGAACACAATGCTTTCCGTCAACCTTACAGTGTGGTTTTCCCGATGTACTGCAGCCACGTACCCTGTCATGTGCCATTTTGCCTTTAAAGGGGTTTTACATGCTTTTCAAAGTGCCTCAGATTTTGGCAAAGTTTATTTTATGCATTATGCATAAAAGTTGTCATCAGGATTTAACAAAGCATTTTGCAGAGAAAGATTAGAAATAAAATCTCTGCAAACCAAAATGATTTGGATGGCTTTCCTAGATGGTGTGAACTTTAAAAAAAAATTAGCATGTATCTTACCCCCTTTTCCAAATTTCATAAAGATGAAAAAGCCCCATGGTGAAGAGAATCATAATACATAGTACTGGAGTGGAAGCTCACCAGTGCGATTTTATTTTCCTTTCAGCTAGTATTTTCTTGTTTATTGGTTGTAACATTAACAATGCAGAATCCAACTAAGCCGCAATATTTAGACAAGAGATTGTCAGGTTCAATAGTATATGGGATGTGTTTCCTATTTGGGAAGTGTGGATATTAAAGCAGGCAACTTACTTTATGTGTTTGGGATTTAAGATGTAGGACCCTCTGCGAAGATGTGGGTGAAAAGCAGACATTGGTGGGGAAAGCTGACAGGAACGGGAAGTTATTTGGGTGTTAAGTCTGAAATGACTATTTTACAAGATTTTCTGTCTTTGCATGCTTCATAAGCTAGCTACATGCTAGTCCCCTTCATATTGTGGTGGAAGAGTGAGGTCCTACAGGAGCAAGCAGGACTCCAGAGGATCTGCTTGTGTGTAATGCGGCTGCACTGAAGATGATCCTGAAAAAATTTTTCTTTGAAGGAACATGGAGGAGTGACTTTTTCAAAAACAAGAAAGGATGGACTTTGAAATGTCTGTTCTGTGGGTTAAGAGAATGTCCTCACTTCCAGTCTATCTCCTTCCACTCTGGAGGTTGTGCGTTTCCCCTTTGAGCACATCTTTCTAGCAGTGGTTATGTTCCTTCTGGCCTCGCTGAGGCTACTCCTAGGAGCTGCTAATGTGTCAGCTTTCCCGACTAACTGATATCTTCACTCAGTGAGACTAAACTCCATACTTTTATTGTTCTTTTTAGAGGTGTCATCATTACTGAATTTAGGGTGATAGCCTTGGAAATTCCCTTTTGAGGGGTAACCACACAGTAGCTCTTCTTGGAGTGTCCTTGCCAACACCAGGTGGATGCGTAGACTGTGAGCAACGCCTACAGAAAACACAGAGCTCTCGCTCTTCCCTGGTCACCAGTGTGCCTTATGAGTGTTATTTCAGGTGGCCACGAGCGCTTTGTTAGTAATGCCATTGCACATTATTATTTTTTCTTTTACTATTCAGATTCCAGTGGCTTTTTCAGTACTGAAAAGGTTTAAAAACACACATATATCCTGCTCCTTTAGTTTTGATTTTACACTTCCCGAAAAGTTAATTGGACCTGATTGGTTTTATTTGCTGATGTGCCAAGCACCACAGAGCTGGAAACCAATGAAGGAACATTAGCTTCGCACTGTCTGCACCAGTTTTTAAACTGCTGCGTTCCTCTCAGCTTGTTTTTCTTTGTTTTTGTTTTTGTTTTTATCCACAAACCATGTTTTTGTGTTTCGGTTTGGTTTTTTTGTTGTGTTTTTAGGACAGCAGTGTCTGGATAAGGGAAGAAAATTGAATTGAAGGATCATAATCATAATAATAATGCTTTACACTTGCATAGATCTTTAAACTTTTTTCAAGCATGTTCATTTCTACTAAAATTGGATTCTCATAACAGCCCTTTAAAATAGAAAGGAGGAAAAGAACATTTATCAAATATCTTCTATACCAAGTGCTTTCTCCACATTATCTTATTTAGTCTTTGCTATAACACGTTGGAGGGATGAATTGTTTCCCTGAATATGAGGAGGAAACATGGGATCGGCATAGTGTTATTTGTCCAGCCACCTACAGTCAACAAGTAGAAGATCAAAGGTTTGAACCCTAAATTTCCTGGCCCCAAACTTCTAGTTCTGTTTTGCAGATGGTGATAGGGAGATCAGATCTCCATTTTTTTGGTTGTCAAAATTGGAGATGTAGATAAGCAATTTGCATGTAGTTATTCAGCTAAGTTTATGCCACCAAGCAGACTTGTTTATGTATTTGTTTCCACTTATTTCCTGGATCTGCATACTCTCTGTAACTTCCACTTTTCCTCTGACAATCTGGTTAGAAGTGGATGCTTTTGTTAGCTGCTTTAGGTCCTCAGTTCTTTAGCCTGTGGAGCACCCTTCTGTTCCTCTATCCTGTTTGAGGTCCCCTTAACAGACTTTCGTAGAGCTAGAGAGAGAGAGAGAGAGAGAGTCAGACAGAAGCAGCTAGGGTCCCTTCTTTGTGCTGCTATAACAAAATTTTATAGCCTGAAGAATTTACAAAGAAAATACATTTATTTTCAAAAGTTCTAGAAACTTGGAAGTTCCAAATCAAGGTGTTGGCCTCTGGCAGAGCTTTCTGTGTCATTACCTTGGCAGAGGGTGACAAGGTGAGAGATGTAAGCTGTACGTGCATGTAGAGAAGGTGAGGAGGGGAGGAAAAGAAAGAGGGAGGGAACCCACTCTTGGAAAACCTAACCCCTTCCAGCCACAGTGGCATGAATTCATTTAACAGGGTGCTGATCGTCTTTTAAAGGTCCCTCCTCTCAACACTGTTGTACTGAGATGAACTTTCCAAACCATGAACGCTGGCACACGCATTCAAACCACAGCAGCAGGGGAGGGGCTGAGAGTTAGCCCAGGTCCTGCTTGTCTCTGCCTGTGTGTTTGTAGATTGCATTATTGCAGGGCGAGTTTTATGTTCAATACCTATTGGAGTCAATGTTGCATTGCAGCATAGCATAGCTAATTTTTTTTTTTTTTTTTTTTTGTGAGTGCTGCCTCTAAAACCCAGATCAATACAATTAAACTTTAAGCTAGTGATTTTAATGTGAATATCTTAATACTTGGCGCCAGGGTTGAGATTTTAAATCTGATGTATTGGAAAGAATAAATATCTTAGGGGAGCACTAATAGGAAAAGAGTAGAAATCAGGTAAACCTGATTTGGATAATAATCAGCCTGTCGATGAGTCCCCACCACAGAGACTCCTACAGAGCTATGCTCTAGCCTCGGAACATCAGTTGCCACTGTGGTACTGTGATACCTGATAGGATTCAAAGTACTGTCATGCTTTTGTGCCTCAGGATCAAGGGTGCCAGATTCCTTCACCCCTGGAATACTCTTCTCAGCTTTCCTGAATAGGATGGGACTGAGTTGTAGTACTTGCCGATCTCAAGAAGTCCTTAGTTTCGGGTGGTGACAATCGGAAAAAAAAGAACACATTGAAGGGATTCATTTACTAACCGGATATATTTTCTTCATCCGCTCACCTCACAGAGACTCAGCTGAAGTATGACTCAGGAAGCATGATGTAGAGGAGCTTCCATGGAGAAAGGGTCAGATGGTATTCTGGGACCGTGAGTAATTCCACGTTGCTTATATATATATATATATATATATATATTTTTTTTTTTTTTCTTCAAGATTTCACATTGGTATCTTCCCATTATACGTCACTCAGGACCTTCCTTATTCTCCCACCCTGTTTTTCTTTTTTGATACTATGTAGTTTGGCAGGCCTTGAACTCATTATATAGCTCGGGCTGGCCTTGAATTTGCAGTGATTCTTCTGTCTCAGCCGCCTGAGTGCTGGGATTACAGGCACGCGACCCCAGGCCTGGTTTATTTTTCTTTCCTTCCTTCGTTTCCACTGCTTTATTTTTTTATTTTATTTATTTTTTTTATTTTAGAAACATAAAAGTACAAAAACATATTGACAAACAGACACCCATTATCATAGAAAATAGTACAATCACAACTAATCTATAGACAAGGTGATATGGTCTCAACAGTAGTTGTTGCTTTATCCATTGATATCTTCGAATTGTAGATGTATGGACCCATATACAGACATGCAA
>PVLD010029466.1:0-18046 GCA_004027595.1 Dinomys branickii
TTCCCTACTATCTTCTCTATAATTTGGTATTTCCTTTAATGTTTTTGTGTTAACTAATGTGAAGATAACTATGTAATACAACATCCAGTGATAATTCCCTACTATATTCTGTATAACTTTGTATTTTCTGTATTGTTTATGGCTTTTCTGGTTCATATGTCTCCATTCTTTTGTCTTTAAAATAAAATTAAAAAAAAAACAATAATAAAATGAAAGCTGGCAAAATCAGACAAAGTAAATTTGAGACCAAATGATATAACTAGGATAAAGAAGAAGGCCCTTAGCTAATCAAATTTTAGTATGTGCAAAATATTTGAATATACATTTCATCAGAGAAACTACATTCATGGCAAACAAGCACATGAAAAGATAGTCTATATCATTACCAGTGAATGCAAATCAAAACCATAATAAGATTCCACTGCACACTTATTACTATGGTTAAAATTAAAAATATCGACCATTGCAAACATTGGTGAGGGTGTGAAGCAGTCAGAGCTTTTATATAATGCCAGTGGGAATAGTGAAAAAATATCATCTCTTTGGAAAAGTTAGGTAGTTTCTAAAGAGATAAAGCTACACAAGATAAGACTCAATCACTCTACTCCTAATTTTTTACCCCGGAAAAATAAAAGTATACATATATATTCTTTTCACTCAAAGACTTAGTCACCAATATTAGTGGTAATGGTTCTGAAAGAGCAAACAAACTGTGATATATTCCCTACAAGGAATACTAGTCAGCAATAAAAAATGAGCTATTAATACATGTTGCTACAGGGATGAATCCCAAAATAATTATTCTGAGTAATGAAGTTAGATGAAAAAGATTACATACTTTATGATTTAATTTATACTAAATTCTAGAAACTACATATCAATCGATAGTGCCAGTTCATGCAAGTGGGTGGAAGTATGGAAGGAAGGATTGCAAGTAAGTCTAACTGAGATTTTAGAGGTGATGGGAATGTTCATGATCTTGGTTATGGTCATATCTTATGGGTTATGCGCATGTCAAAATCAGTCAAATTGTATACATTATTTTATGTCAATGATACCTTGATAAAGATCATTTATGGCCTAGAAAGATAGATGAATTTATTTTTGCTTTAGGGTATAAATCCTAAATTGGGTTAATTTCACATGTATAGTTAATTTTATATGTATGCTCTTTCTGGTTCCATGGTTGCTCTTCGATACTAGGTAGAAAAAACGATTCATTTATTTGGTGTCATGTACCCCAATACATCGGCGGTGGCCTGGCCCCCGGGGTGGTAACGACATGGAATGGGGCCTGCTGCTCTGGTCATTCTCCACCAAACTGGGAAATCTTCTACTTCACTTAAGATGTGAGGAAATGTACAGGAAATACACAGAACTTATAGAAAACCCATTTTAAACTCTCTGGCATTAAATTCTCAGTGGAGTTTAGGAAAGGCTAAGTCATCCAATTTTCCACTTATCTTTAAATTATTTCACTCTCTCCAATACAGTCTAGCCTTGGGCAAGGGCGTTAGGGGAGGTGCTGTGCATGGATCTCTGAGGTCTTGCTCAGTTCATAGGTGTTCAGTCGGTCTTGTTCTGTGGTCAGTGTTGTGGGAAGACTTGCTGCTGTTCAAGCTTTTAGTTTTGTTTTAATTGAGCTTTGAAAGATAAGTTAAAGGACCTGGCGCCAGTTGTGCCCTAGGATGTGAACTCCACCCTGCTCTTCCCGTGCTATGACATAGGGAATGCAAGTTAATAAATAATGTTTTAACGCTTTTCTGGCCTTCTCACTGGTCGTGACATTGATTCGCTTTTTTGATATGGAGCGAGACCTACAATGTATGGAAAAATACAGGTTGCAAGCTATTGCCTATAATGAACCATTTACATACATACATATTTGCTTATATACACATGGACAGAAGTATGGAGAGATGGATGCTGAAAAATAAAAAAATGGTAATTTCTGAGTGATAAGAGTGAAATAATTTCTGCTCTCTTCTCTATACCTTACTCTGCATGTGATTTTTCTAAAATGAAATAAAAAAATTTTGAATTGCTTTTCTTTCTGAGGTCTACATGCGTTCATTCTTTTTGAACTCTGCAATCTTTCCGAAGATCTCAGAATAGGAAAGTTGTTCACGGCTACAGTTTGTGACTTATTGAAGACTCTCTGAGCAATAAAAAAACATTGCTCTTATCCTCCTAGTGAGAATAGGCAGGAGGTTAGGACTCCAGTCTCTCTCATGTGCAGCCTTCTGATGGCTGCAGAAAGTCCTTCCCTTCCCTTCACACTAACACATGAATCGTTTCTAGCTCTTACATGTTGACTCTACTGTTGATAAAGGCAGAGTCTCTTCCAACTTTCCGATACTCACAAAGTCACACTACACAGATGGTCTTTCACACATTGAGGTTTTCTACAAGCTTTATCATGTTGTAAGATCGAGCACTGTTTCCCGTCCGTGTTTACCACGTAGCTTTCTGGTCAGTGCTAGATAGCATTGCACCGTTTCTCTCTCTGCCTGCCGTCCTTCCTTTATTTCTGACTTCTCTGTTATACCCTCATTTAGGTCTGTGAAATCATGGAAGTTGGTAATACTGCCTTGTCTTTTTCAACAATAGATCTTGGAGGTTTTCTCACACCTTATATAGATTTACGCAGTTTTGTCAATGCCTGGCTAACATCTCCCTGACAGTGTGGGTATCCTCCTAACAACATTTAGACTGTTTCCAATGTGTGCCTATTTGCGCAGTCACAACTGTAGGTTATGGGGCTGGGGATATAGCTCAGCAGCACAGCACCTGCTTGACAAGCTCAAGGTCCTGAATTCAATTCCTGGCACCAAAAAAAAAAATGATAGGATATGATTTTATTTGTGAAATTTGGGACCAATCATTGTACCAATATATTTCACATTTGGCCACATTGGTAGTCAAAGAGGCTGCATCAGCCTATGGCAAGTGTGTACTTCCTGGCACTAGTCACCTTTGGGAGGGTCACAGTTTTATTTTTTGTCTTTGAATAGCAATGAGTAGGAAAACTGGCCCGTCATTTGTTCTTATAATTTATATTTTTAAAATTATGAGTGAGAGCTAGTATTTTGTAATCATTTTTTTGAGACTTTCTTGCTTTTGTACTTATTTGATTACTTAATTTATTTTGTGTGTGTGTGTGTTTTCCTAGGGATCTAATGCAGGGCCTCGTGCAAGCTAGGCAAGCGCTCTCCCACTGAGCTGCACCCTGAGTCTTTACCTGATTTTTGAATGCTCTAAATGTTAACAAAGCTTATTGTTTTCTGTGAGTCTATCAATTGTCTTTTAAGTTGCTTTTAACATTTTTTGCAATGGTAATATTTATTAATCTGTGGTTTCTAGGCTTGAGTATTTATTTGAAAAGGACTTTACAATTGTGAACATATTAGGTTGTATTTTCTTCTAATACATAGTTACATTAAAAAATAAGTTACATATTAGAACCACTACAAATTAATTTTAATTCAAGAAGAAAGTGATCTAGGTTTATTTTTTCTAAGTTACAGAAAGTATCCCAACACCTTGATTAACAGCCTTCTCTTCCTTATTGGCTTGGAACGCTTTTTCTGAATCACATGCTAAATCTCGTATATATTTGGCTTTATTTCTGTACTCTATATTGTATCCCATTGATCTCTATCACTGAATTCTTTTAACTACTGTTGTTATAGCTGTAGTTTTATAATGTATTTTAGTATTTGAAATATTACTTGAAATATTACTATTATTTAAGTATAATTATTCAAATATAATTATTATAATAATGTTATTATTCAGATATTATTATTCAAATAGTGTTATTCAAATAGTATTATCTGAAGTATGGTTCTAACCAGTCCTGTTTTTAAGAAAACATTTCTGGCTACTGTGTATAGTTCCTTGTTCTGTGTTCTACTTTACGTATACTATCCTTTCAAAAAATTAAAAAATATTCTTTGTTTTTATTACTGCAAACATACTGAGTTCATAGATTAACGTGAACTAATGTGCTTTTAAACAGAGTATTTGTGTTTATTCAAGTCTTCTGGTATGCTCCCTACTAGACATTTAAGTTTTCTTTATACAATTCTTACATATTTCATATTACATTTATTCCTGTGTATGATTCATATTCTCTGCTTTAAATGAGTTGCTTTATTATATTTTGTGGGTTATTTTACATACATATGAAAATTATTAAGTTTTGCAAATTAATGTTAAAAGAAAATGCCTGTATTGAATGTTATTAAAAATTCTAGTAAAAATTTTTTCCCACTTAAATCTTAGACTTCTTAAGTGTAAAATCATCTTAATTTCAAATAACTTTTCACTTTCTTTTAAAATGTTTACATTTCCTTTATTTACCTCAGTTGGCCCATTACAGTTTTCAGGATCTCCTGGTAAATGGGGCGAAGTAGTGCTGTTAATGAATATTATTGGCTCAGTCATGACATTAATGGAAATTCTTGTAGTATTTCATTTGGCTTTTGGTTAAGGAATTACCTACCTAGCGTATAATAATTCATAAAGTATGTGCATGTGTGTGCATGAGCATGCACATGTTTGTGTTTAGTTAGGAGGTGGATACTTAATCTCATACATTTTCAGCCAGTTGAATGAATTATGAAGATTGTGAAGTTTGGACTATTAATATAGTAACAGTTAAACTATATATAGTTAAACTAATAATTTTTCCAGCATAGAACAATTCTGGATTTCTTGGGCTAGACCACATTTAAACATAGTATAAAAAATAAACAAATAAATAAATAAATTTTGGGCTGGGGATATAGCTCAGTGGAATAAGCGCTTGCCTAGCAAGCGCAGGGTCCTGAGTTCGATCCCCAGTACCGCAAAAAAAAATAAATAAATAAAAATAAATAAATAAACATAGTATATTTTCTCCTTAATGTGTGACATTATTCTACTTGTGGGTCTTTTCTTCTATGCATGCATCCTTTTTGGAGAAAAAGTTACCTTCACACATATAATTTGGAAGAAATCATCAAAAAGAAAAATTAAAAGTAGGTGAAAAGATACAAATATACAGTTTTCTAAAGAGAAATTAAATTACTTCATTTTCCAGTATTGTATCTTTACATAAGGCTGTATTTGTAAAGAAAAGAGCCTGCAATTATGGAGAGTGAAAGTTCAAGTACCATTGCACTGGTTCTGGTGAAGAACCCTGGGCTGCATCACATCATGGCATATAGCATCATGATGGGAAAACAGGTAAGAGGGAGAGATCACAGAGCAAAACGGGAAACTGGAGCAGGGTTGGAAGAATGGCCCATTGGGCTCTTTTTATAACTACCCACAACCAAGAACTAACTTGAGTCTCATGAGAAGTATGTCAATTCCTTCCAAGGGTATCAGCCTTCATAACCCAAGGACCGCATGTTAAGCCTAACTCTTTCAAGGTCCAACTGTCTCCTAGCACCACATTGGGGCCCAAGCACCCAACATGTGAACTCTTGTTAGATGAACCACATTTGAACCATAGCAGAAATGACCAATGGCTGAAAAACCATATATATACATACTCAGCATCACCCGAAAATGTAAATCGATAACACCTTAATGATACCTTTCTCATACTTGTATCTCCAGCACCATTTAAGGAAACAAACATATCCCTTCATTTCTATGAGTAATCACAATCACATTTGTCTTCAAATCTCTTAAATTCTAAGAAATGAAGCTCATTCATAGAGGGGCACCAACTCTTTTTTTGGCCAGACTTTAGTCAGACTTTGAACCTTCTCCTAGACCCGTCTGTGTACTTCCTCATAAAATCTAGTTTTATCCAAGAACTCTCCTAGGTCAGTTTGGCAAGAACCCCTCACCATCAGTATCTGATCACCCTTGGTATCTGACCAGGTTCTTCTTCTTGCATTACCCACCAGGTGATGTCTGAGTACTCTGACCTATCCTCAACTAGAATCTGGGTCTTTTTAGCTACAGTTGCTCTTATCCCTGAAGTTTCTTCTTAGTAATTTCCTTCGAGGATGCTAACTTTGCTTCTTGGTTATAAATTTCCATGGCCTTGCTCTGTTCGGCATTAAGCCCCATCTCTTTCGCTTCAAGTCTCCCTTGCAGCAGTCCCTATACCTAACAGAATGGTCTTAAATAAAGTCGTCCATGCTTTAACACGTGTCAAAGAAAAAATACACAAAGAGGTTTTGACTGATATCTTTTCAGTGTTGCTTTCTCAACTGAGCATAAAATTTCCTTCATCAAAGTAGCTCTGACTCTCTGCCCTGGAATTTCATATGTAACTCAGTCTCTGGAAATACTGATGACATTTAAGCATAAAGGAGTCATTTGTGGAATTCAGATCTCTGTTTCTTCACCTATAAAATGGCAACTGCTTCTGCTTTCCTTAGTAGACCACAAGAAATATGAAAAGAAAGGGTATATGGCAGGGCCCTTCACAAATCGCGTATCATAAAATATTAACATCTTATATATTGCAAGTGGACAAAGCAGAATACATAATCTTTCAGGCCGAAATTTTAGGAAAGACCCTTAGTGTCCTCCATACCAAGGAGATAGACCTGTGTAAGAGAGAATGTTTCTGACAATTCTACCTTCTCTCCACTCAGCCACACTTCCTGCAGCCTATCCTTTACCCACGAGTCCTGCTTTGCTGCTGCAGAATCTGTTCATGTGACGTTTACACCAGGGGGAGGAGCAGGTGGAAGAACTGGGAAGGCATAATCTTCCTCTGCTCTCTTGTCACACCTAGCTATTTGGGACTGCAAAGGAGAGTGAAATACAGTGCCTTGAAGACGTGGCTGCCATCACTACAACCAGCATCAGGTTTCCAATGTGGGGAAGGCGAGGCTACTCACGAGACGCAGAGGCACAAGACTCCGGGTATGGACTCGCTGTCTCTAATCAGAAAGTTGCCATTCACTCCTTCCTTGAGCAGCAAAATTTCACACTCTTGCTTTGTCAGGGCGCCATGATAGTAAGGCAGATCCATGGAGAACTTCCCTGTTACAGCTTCTGGATTAGCTTGGAGTCCGGGTCTGAAGAAGAGAGTACAGGCAGCTGGTGTGAAGGGCCTCTTCTTCCAGTGGTGTGGGAATGAGATCCGGTTGCTCTGTGGGACTCAGTCAGTTTCAGCAGATTCAGGAAATGAGAAGGGCGGGGGTGATGAAGTGACCAAGACATTTCACCTCAAAGTAGCCCAAAAGTGACACACAGAGTGGGTGGAGTCAGTGAGGCTCATGGCTAGGCCCACAAGGCTGAAATCAAGTTCCCTGGAACCAGGCTGCAGCTGTGTGTCACTGCATGTCACCAGTTTGCACCGTCTCTGGCTACTGGTATTCTTTCTAAGGAACACACCACTCATTCTGCTGCAATGGGTGCCCATTTTCTGCTCAAGCCGCCTCTAAGTAAGCCGTGCTGAGCTCAAGACAAATGCTCTAAAAGCATTTGGGTGCTGAAACAGTTGAGATGTCCAGGCACAATGGGACAACTACAAGTGTGGCACTTCTGCAGGTCAAGTGACAGAGAAATGCAAACATTAGTGGGAATAAAAAGCCACTGAACACCATGGGGGAAGATGGCCCTACCCACATAAGAGCTCCTTGTTAATGTTCTCAAGCACTGTGGCTTTTGAGGAAGGGAGCAGGTCACAGGATATCTGCATTTACAACTTAGTACAGGGGTTAGGCATATCTGGCTGTGCAATTTATTAAAGGGGGACCCAGACAGAGACTCGCATCTGGGCCCCAGTGATCTCACTTCCTTCAACCGGTCACCATCAGGAGTGTAAGAAGCCAGACGTGGTGCTGCAGACCTACAGTCCAGCACTCTGGAAGGCTGTGGCGGGAGGATTATAAGTTTGAGTCCAGCTTAGGAAATTTAATAGTTCAACAAAAACTTGTCTCAAACAAAAATGGCTGGGATGTAGCTCGGTGCCAAAGCTCTGGGTTTAATTCCCAGGTCAGGAAAAAAAAGTATGAGAAAAATCTTACAGTTAGAAAAATTAGTTTATTTACCATTTGGTCAAATTGTGCAAGCAGCTAGTCTTCTTCTCTTGAATGCACAGAAGCACTCAATTTATAGAAAGAAAAGCTAGGAAATATGCATACATAGGTTTAGCTGGGCTTTGGTTCACCAGGAGGCTGAGAATGTCAAAAAGGTACTGTTGAGACCTCCTTGGCACTAGGGCTGGAAGTGGCAGTTTGCACTTAGTATGAAGAAGCTGGAGAAATAGTTTATCTTTTTAAAATTAAGTTTGTTGGTATAATTTAGATATACATAATGATATAGTCATCATAGGGAATTTGTATTTGTGTATGATATAGCACATTTCCCCTTTTATTTTTTCCCAATCCCCTCCCCTCCCTCTACCTCCTCTTCTTCTCTTATTTTTTTGTTTTGGTGTGTCTTCCCCCTTTTCTCTTCCTTCCTTTCTCCTCCGCCCTCCCTAGTACTCCTTTCTTTTGGACCATTTCTTCCTATTTCACAATGCCTCTTATACAATTTGGTCCTTATTTACACGTAAGGTTTCTTACACCAGAGAAACAATGTGATATTTATGCATGTATGACTGATTTATTTCACTGAAGAGTATGGTAGAAATAGTTTCTCTTTAAAAATCCTATTTATTTTCCTCATACTGAGGATTGAATTAAGTGGATTTACATTGAGCTGCATCTCTGGACCTTTTTAAATTTTATTTTGAATTAAGGTCTCACTGTGTGACAAACTTGCCCTGGTTGGGCTCTAAATTCTAATCTTCCTGTCTCAGCCTCGCAGAATACTGAGATTATAGGGACGTACCACAAGATTTGTTTTAACCTCCTATTTCAAATTGATTGTAAGCAAAGGGGTATCTAGGTAAGTAATTTAGTGTAGAAAGGCTGGGCCACTGGGAGGAAAGAGGATGTGAGGACTGGGTGTAGAAACTCTCAGGTCCTTTGAATTCCTACTCCAAAAAACCACTGAGATGTGTCTCTGTGAAGAAAGTTCAAGAAATATCTAAGTGGCCAGCACATTTATCTTCTTTTAGATAATCTTGGTGATGAGAAATTATTTTTTAATTTTTATTTCTTCTGAGTTCTTCCCAAATTGATCAACTGATACTCTACAGAAATAGAAAATCATGTGGCCTCACTAATCTGGGGGTCAGAGTTAGCCCTAATGTAATACCCAATATATTAGTTACTTATTGATTGCCTTCAGATACAATAAGCCACACAAGCATACCTACAATCCAGTTTGAGATTGAGTACATTTATATAACTCTCAAGGTAACATCACACAGTGTTCACTTTTATAAATTTGGAGTAAATCTTTCTCCCTATTCAGCTGCCTCACTGAAATGTCCATGGGAAATCACTATGTATCTCAAGTACGTATCTATGAAAATGAACTACATACTCATGGCAACCCTTTAGTCTCTAAACATTTCCTTCTTATTTTTTTTAATAGTTTGTTTTGTTTTGATACTGGGAATCAAACTCATATCCTCGTACTTGGCAGCCTGTATCCCCAGCCCTTCTAAACATTTTCTTAATTCAAATGTTTATTTCATTTTGTAACTTTATTTGCAGCATACCTGAGGTTTCTCTCTTTTTTTTTTTTCCAGTACTGGGAATTGAACTCAGGACCTTACACTTGCCAGGCAGGAGATTATGCCACTGAGCTATATCCCCAGCCCCTAAGGTGTCTTTTGCACTGAAAAGTAACTACTTCCTTGTAACAGCAGGTCTTTGGTCTCCTTACAAGTCCCACTGCTCTGCTGTGTGGTATGATGGGTTATACTCACCAAAGTGCTCATTGTTAGAGACCTTTGAATTCAAGCCCAACTTCCTCTTGAGTGGCCTTCGTTGATTCACTTTGAATTCCTTGGGAATTATGCCAAAGAAGGAAATATTGGTGAAAGAGAAATAAGTTTAGTTTTTTAAACTGTCCCCATACTGACTTCCACAGTGGTTGTACTGGTTTACATTTCTTTCAACAAGGTAGAACTGTTCTGATTTCCCCACAACCTTGCCAACATTTCTTGTTTTGAGTTATTGAGGCAAGCAATCCTCACTGCAGTAAGATGGAATCTCAGTGCTGTTTTGATCTGTACTTCTCTAATGGCCATAGATCCTGAACATTTTTCCTGTACTTATTGGCCATGTATACTTCTGAAAAATATTTATTCACTTTAATTGTTTATTTCCTGCCTGTTTCTTTTGGAGGGGTCTAATTTTTAAAAATTCTTTTTATATTCTAGATATATATTAGTTCTCTAAGCAATAGCTGGACAATTTTTTCCCATTCTATAGGTTGTATCTTCATTCCGTCGGTTGTTTCCTTTGCTGCGGAGAAGACTTTTAATTGGATATCATCCTATTTGTTGATTCTTGGTGTTTGTTCTTGTACAGTTGGGGTGCTGTTAAGAAAACTTATTTTTCTATTGCTTATGTCTTCAAGAGTTTTACCTATCTTACCTACCAGCAGATTTAGTGTTTCTGTTTTAGTATCTAAGGCTTTGATCCGTTTTTATCTTATTTTACTACAGGATGAGAGAGGGGGTCTCCATATACTCTTCTGTATATGAATAACCAGTTTTCCTGACATCATTTATTAAAGAGGCTTCCTTTTATCTAGGGTATGTCTTTGATCCCTTTGTCAGTGATCAGATGGCTAAATGTGCCAAGAATTTTTTCTGCAGCCTCTATTCTGTTCCACTGATCTGCATGTCTGTTTTGAGTGAATACCATGTTGTTTTTATCACTGTAGCTTTATAATGTAACTTGAAATCCAGGATCATGATACTTCCTGCTTTGTTCTTATTCCCAGCTTTTGCTATTCGAAGTCTCTTTTGGTTCCATATAAATTTTAGGATTGCATTTTCTAGTTCCGTGAAGAATGCTGTTAGTATTTCGATTGGCATTGCATTAAATCTATACACCAGTTTCAGTAGGGTGACCATTTTGACAATGTTGGTTCTACATATCAAGGAACAGGGGATATCTTTCCTTTTTCTGATATCCCCTTTGATCATTTTTTCACAGTATTATAATTCTTTTTTTTTATAGAAGTCTTGCTCTTCCTTGGTTTGGCTGATTCTTAAGTACTTTAATTTTTTGAGGCTATTGTGAATTTTTGAGGCAGTTTCATTTTCTGATTTAATTCTTAGTGCGTTCACTGTTGGTGTGTAGGAACACTATTGATTTTTTGTGTGTTGATTTTGCATTGTGCTACACTGCTAAATTTGAGTATTAATTCTTGGAGTCTTTTGGTGGAATTTTTTGGATCTTATATGTAAAAAGGAATCATATCATTTGCCAGTCAAGATAATTTGACTTCTTCCTTTTATATACATATATATATATACCCCTTTTATTTCTTCCTCTTACCCAACTGCTCTGATTAAAGTTTCAAGTGTTATATTGAACAAGAGTGTGAGATAGAATGCTGTTGCGCATAAGGTAGTCATTTAAAAGGAAAACATTGTAAACAACACAAAGCCTTGTGAATAACAGAGTAAGTGAATAACTATAATACTTATATCACCTATGTTATGCAATATTACTATAAAATGATGAAGTGGAAGAAGACAATCTTTATGTGATTATCTTATCTTCAGGACATATATTTGAAGTGGAAACCAAAGCATGATAGTATATAGAATATGAGAGATGCAAGTAAATATACGCATTTACATACCACTTATATTTGCAATATAACCTAGTGGGAGGGGCTAGGGATATAGCTCAGTGGAATAAGCGCCTGCCTAGCAAGCGCAGGGTCCTGAGTTCGATCCCCAGTACTGCCAAAAAAAAAAAAAAAAAAGTAAAGCAATATAACCTAGTGGAAGAATAAACCAAAAACTAATTAAAATTTTAAAAAATAAAAAAATTATAAGAGGAGGGAAACATTTGTGGAAGTGGTATTTCTCTAAAAAAAGTTGGTCAGTTTTGAATGTAAAATCACTTGTAACTGCTTTACATTTTAAAGTAAATAAATAAGAGTCACCTATAGGAGGAAAAAACCCTAAAATGATGTATGTAACTATGAGTTAACTTAGGTGATACAATTGTATAGAAGATTATTTTGTGGACTATGTGTCTATTTATATATAAAGAATGTATTAACATGATCTAATGGATGTATTAGTCACTTCCTGGTTGCTCGCACAAACTACCCAGCATCTTCAGCTTAACAGAGGAGAGATTTACTTTGGCTCACAGTTTTTAGAAGATCCGTTTCACAGTTGGCTCCAAGGCAAGAAACACATAGTGAAAGGGTCTGGTACAGAAAAACTGCTCATGTCATGGCCATAAGAAGAAGAGAGAGACAGAAGGAGGCAGGGACAAGCACACACCCTTCTAAGTTACAGCCCCACCCACCCGTCCACCTTCCACCAGGCCCCGCCCCCAACAGCAAGCCAGCTATAGGAGCCCCCATGGGCCAATCAGCTTCCAGAAGCCCAATCTATGAACACACGAGCGTTTCAGGGACATTCTAGATCTCAATCATAACTGTAGACATTTTAGTTATTTTCTCATATTGTCATGGCCCGTTATCCACAAATAGAACCTATTTGATACATACTTATAACTAACATGTGCAACTATTGGCATGTCACCTTTTTATATGGAAACTTTACAGAAGAGTCCTTTCAGGCATCAGAGACTGGCTTTGTGGAAGGAAATTTTTCCATGACCCGGGGAGGGAAAGGAATGGTGTCAGGATCAAGCAACCTAAATCCTTGAGTATGCAGTTCACAGTGTGCTCCAGTGAGAATGTAATGACTTCACTCATCTGGCAGGAGGTAGAACTCAGGCAATGGAAAGTTTCATTCCTTCATCTGCCACTCAGCTCCTGCTGTGTGGCCTCCACAACTGTAAATTTGGAAAAACCTGCTTTATAGCATTACAGTTTGGCAGCTTTTCCATTAATATTCATAACCTTCACAATGTAAAATTCTAGAAAGTACACAATCCTGTAGCATCTTCACATTTATTACTTTCTGAAAATAAACCATGGACGCATTGCAGCATGGATTATTACATCCCCATTACATTACAAATGGGGTTAGAATGATTTCTATTCTTTCTCTTTTCTGTTGAAAAATTAGTCTTATTCAAATAAGTTGTCTAAATCTTCTGACAACCTAACAAATACTGAGTTCAGATTGATCAAATTCAAAGACCTTTTAAGTTTCTAAGTTGTCATTTTTTAAATTAGTGCACAACAGTTATACAAAGGTAGTGAGTTTCATTTTAGAATATTTGTACATGCATATAACATATTTTGGTCAATCCCTCTACCCCTTTATTTTTCCCAGTGCCATTTCTTCCCATGTTTGGCCTGTGTTCTGTAACAGGACTTTATCATATTTAAATGTTCCTGTACATCAAGGGAAATAAGTGGGTGAAGAGACAACTTACAAAATGGGAGAAAAATCTATGTCAACTACTTTTCTGACAGACAATTGATATCTAGAGTATATAAAGAATTTTAAAAACCTAACATCAAAAAATCAAGTAGCCCAATCAATAAGTGGGCTAAAGAATTGAATAGGCCCTCCACAAAAGAAATACAAATGGCCCATAAACATATGGAGAAAATGTTCAACATTTGTAGCCATTAGGGAAATACAAATCAAAACTACATTGAGATTCCATGTCACCCTGGTCAGAAAGGCTGTTGTCATATATATAAAGTAATAGTGCTGGGAAGGTACATGTCTTGGTTACTTTTTTCTCGTTGCTGAGACAAAATACCCGATGCCCAAAATGAAGGAAGGAAAGGTTTATTTAGCTTACAGTTTGTGGAGGTTTCAGTCCATACTTGGCTGGTTCTGAGGTACAGTGGCACATGGCAGAAGGCAACAGTTCATGGCGGTGGTACACAGCAAAACGAAAAGTGCAAGAAGGGAGGAATGGCAGCCAGCAGCCTCTTTCTCTCCCTTACATATACAAACTATCCACTCTAGGGTATAGCTCTCACACCCATAATCCCAGCAAACTATCCGCCCTAGGATGGGTATAGCTCGCACACCCATAATCTCAGCATTAGATCATGAATCAGCCATAAACTCTAAAAGCCACCCCATAACTGCATGAGGATTTGGGGGGACATGCAGACACAAACCATAACAGTACATTAGTACAACCACTACAGAAATCAGTATAGGTGTTTTTCAAAAAATTAAAAATAGAACTACCATTTAGGAAAATATTCTTGATAGTCATTCTGCCTGGAGTGAGATGGAATCTCAGTGTAGTTTTGATTTGCATTTCTTTAATGGCTAGCTCTTTAGTCCATTTTGAGTTAATTTTTGTGAAGGGTGAAAGAGATCTAGTTTCAATATTATACACATAGATATATAGTTTTCCCAGTACCATTTTTTACAGAGCTTGTCTTTTCTTCAACATGGCTTCTTTGTCCAGAATCATGGATAAAGTCATAATTACATGTGCTTGTTTCTGTGTTCTCTATTCTACCCCATTAGTGTGTCTGTTTTCATGTCAGAACTGTGCTTTTTTTGTTTTCATGGATTTGTATTATAATTTGAAATCATGTACTTTGATGCCTCCTGCTTTGCTCTTTTTGCTCAAGATAGCTTTGGGCATTCTGGGTCTTTTTTTTGCTGCCATACAAATTTTAAGATTTGTAGGGAGTAACTAAAGCTGGAAATCTATCACATGTGCAGGGCTAAGACATAGGTGGCCCAAGAATACAGGAAACTCCTAGTCATGTAAACAAGCTGTTTCAACTTGAGAGAGGTTGAAATTGACATCAACCTCTAGAGTGTATAAATAAATGCTCTATGGTTCTTGGCTAGTTCCTTTCATCACACTGGGAGAGAAAGCTCCACCTGACCCCAGCTTTTGTCTCTTGTCTTTATTTCTTAATGCTTTTGTGGTTTTCCTCCAGGAACAGCAAGAGCTGTGCGGGACACACCAAAGATTATATTTTTCTAGTTCTATAAAGAATGTCATTGGAATTCTGTTGAGGCTTGCACTGAATCTGAAAAGTGCTATTGGTAATGAAGTCATTTTTAACAATATTAATTCTGCTGGTCTGTGAGCATGGGATATCTTTCTATTTTCTAGTGTCTTCAGTTTTCTATAACTTTCTTGAGCATTCTATAATTGTCACTGTAAAAGTCTTTCATCTCTTTAGTTAGACTAATACAGAAGTATATTTTGCAGCTAGTACTGTGAATAGAATTATTTTTCAAAGGCTTTTCTGAATTAACATAATAATATGATTTGTATGCTTGACTTGGTTCTTGTGTTATATCACATGTGTTGATTTATGTACATTGAACCATCCTTGCATCCTTATAATGAAAGTCACACAATCTGGTGAATTATTTTCTAAATATGTTCTTGTATTCTGTTTTGAAGAATACAACAACTCAGGAATTTTGCTTCTATGTTTATTAAAGACACTGTGCTGTAGTGTTGTTGTTATTGATGATGTATCCAGTCTTGGTAATGGGGTAGTACTGGCTTCATAAAATGAATTCAGAAGTGTTATTCCTCTTATAATTTACAGAATAGATTGAGAAGCATTGGTGTTACTTCTTTAAAGGTCTGGCTATAATTCAGCAGTAATCCTTCTAGTCCTGCTCAGCTAAGTTTAGAGTAGAAGGTTTGAGTGAACAGCCCTAATAGAAGAAACTGTACATTAAGTAGACCTGTAAAATCTAGTAATAATTTGGCAGTATTAATTTGAATGTATTTGTGGTGGTTAGATCTAACACGTCCCTCAAAAGCCTTTTGTGTTTGGAAGGTGATTGGATTGTGAGTGTACTATGCTCCCCAGGGATTCACCCATTGATGAGTTGGGTAGCTGAATGTACCATAAGGAGGCAGGGCCTAGGTGGAGGTGGGTCCCTGGGAATGTGACCTGTAAGAGTGTATTCTCTCCCTGGTTCCTCCCTCCTCTCTCTGTCTCTCTCTCTGTCTCTCTCTCTCCTTCCAGACTGCCATGTGTTGGACACCTTCTCCTCCGCCATCCTATTTCTGCCTTGGAGCCAGCTGACCATGGAATGAAACTGTGAGCCAAAATAAACCCCTTTTCCTTTAAGTGTATCAGATATTTTGTTCCAATGATGAGAAAATGACTTAAGACAATATTCAACATAGATTTTAAGATAAATAAAATCCATACTGATGTTAACACTCCGAGAATCAAGTAGAGGGAATATGTGTCTCAAATCACTGAGGAGAGGCAGTCCCAGTATCTAGAACTTTTAGGCTAATTGAATCATGTCAAAGGACATGAGAGCCAAATAGAAAAATTTAATTATCAAAGATATAATGATTGTTATGTAATAAATTATTAATCTTGCCCAAAGAAAAATTTGGCCCTTTCCTTTAGTGCCTTGAAGATGACCTGTAAATCCATGGAGTGTCCTGCCTGATAAGAGTGACTGTTTTCCTGGATGCCTTTGGCCATGTCAGATAGCCCATGCTAATAATAGGATTTCTGATGCCTTTGACTATGTGATATAAGCTTGAGTTATGGAAGGACTAAAGGAAAAGATCCACAAAGTAGGTAGTTATGTATATCTGCATGATGGGCCTAAAATAAAATTTCTGCACATCAAGTCTCTGGTGGTTTTCCCTGGTCAGTACCACTCCATGCATATCATCAGGTTTTGTTTCTGGGACAAGTGAGCACCACAGCAAAAGTTCTGGGAGAGGGTGTTGGAAAGCTCTGTGCCTGCTGCCTTCTGAACCTGCCCTACATGTCTTTTCCTATGGCTGATTTTAATCTGTGTCCTGTTGCAAAAAAAAACATAAGCGTGGGGATAACAGCTCTGAGTTTTGCAAGGCCTTCCAGCTAATGATTGAGTCTGAAGGTGTTCTTGGAGGCCCCTGAACTGCATATATATATAAAGCCTAAATGTTTCTCAGTGTATGAAAGATGGAAAAGAATCCATCTGCTGTTATAATGGATAATTAAATATTAATTCTTACTCTGAAAATAGGCAATTAAAAAAGAATGAGCATTCTGCCTTCCCTATGTGAATTCATTGTAATAATAAATATTATTTGATTAAGATATTTTCCACTCATGTGTGTAAACATTGTATTGTCTCTCTAGTATAAGAACCCAAAAGAGTAAATAAAATCTGAAAGGTACAATAGATATTGTGAGAGGGAAAGAAACTTCTCAAATAGGAAAGAACAACTGGGATGAGGGAAAAGAGAAAAAAGAAAGAAGGAAGCGAAAATACATACACACACACACACACACACACACACACACACACACAACAGCTAAGATAATTGTACTACTAATTTCTCTTGGTTTATTGAAGGAACAGTTAATGTGTAATTGTTTGATCGATCTTACATGCCTATATATGGTTATCTGAGTAAGCAGATAACAATATGCAATATAAAAACCATTGTTAATTTCCTATCACCTTGTTTTGAAATTCTATATCATTTTTATTGTTTTTATGTTGTATTGTTTATGTTATTTTATTTTTGTTCTTTTTTCTTTAAAATAAAAAAGAAAAATATATATGTATATACAAGGATAGTTGGGATAAATGTATTGCTGATGTCTATTGGTTTATTTTATTTTATTTTATTTTAAAAAATAAAAGCACAAAAACATATTAACAAACAGACACAAATTAGCATAAGAAATAGTACAATCAAAGCTGATTTACAGACAAGGTGACATGGACTCAACAATGGTTATTGCTTTACCTATTGATATCTTCAAAGTGTATATTCATGAACACAGATACAGACATATGAAATTGGTAAAACAATTAATCATCTCAACAACAGAAAAACATAAAAAACAGAAAACAAAAGACAAAAATAAAATAAAATAATAAAAAAAATAAAAACCAACAATAGTTGCTGCTTTGCATATCGATATCTTCGAAGTGTGTGCTCAGGATAACACATACAGACATACAAGATTGATCGAATAACCCGTCATCAATTATTCCTTAGCATTAATTGATATAATACACTAGTAGAACCATGTTAGCCCTCCTGCACATATGTATATACATATATACATACATACATTTTTGCCTCTT